>BPLQ01013698.1:140886-153275 GCA_021605075.1 Caerostris darwini | reverse complement strand
TAAGCGTCTCGCATCAATAGTCAGACTGATTGACAGTTTTCTGGATTTTCTCACATACTACACACAAACCCATAAATGTCCTCTCGGAAGTCAATGTCCTCCTCCCATCACTCGTCTAGAGGCCTAGTGGCCATTGACCAGCACTCTGGCCTTTGATACCACAGGCTTCATAATCGAATCTTGGCGATTTCATGAATGATTGAGAATTGTTCGGAATCCACGTTAAACTATAGGTCCCAGTCTAATTAGCCTATAATGTGCACAAAAATGATCGTAAAGTGACAAACCAAACCCATCACTCGTCGGTCTCTGATATAGTGGAACAGAAGGCCCACTGATGTTAAAAAATTTTTTTTTTAATATCATCCAAGAGTTAGTTTGTACTTTTCTCTCCTCCTCCTTTAGCCCAGTGGACAAATTTTCCGCATTATAGATTTATCTTGCCGATCACCGTTCTAGTCAAGTTAGGCTTCGCTTGTCATATTTCTAACCGAGCTACCACATCGTTCCTTTTTCCTTTTCGTTTAAAATATATTTTTAAAAATTATAACAACTCAAACAAAATATTCGAATTTTCGGAAAAATCATTTCAAAATACCTATTTAAAAACCCTTTCCAATTTTACATACGCTGCTTAATGCTTATGGGGTAGACTAAACATCCCTTAGTTTTTCAAAAATCTGCATTTTCCCCGTTTACTTATATATATATATATACTTATTTAAAAATAAAAAGTAAACACGAAACCCGTATACTCTTAAATATTTTTTTGAAGACTCAGATTTTAATTTCGAACCTTGTCCAGCGAAGCGAGACGAAGGAAGTTAAGCTGAAGAATACTAAACAACCTTTGGTAGATAGAGTAAATAATTATTATGTAAACAAAATGGCCGTCAGGGCAGGAAAGTGATATTTCTGGAACTAGAAGACATAAAATAAAAACAAGTTTTTTGAAACGAAACAAAATAATAATGTGGATGACTTTTTTTTAAAGAAAAAAAATCACATGGAAAGCCATCAATTTTGCAGTTTCGTTTCTTATCTATTTATGAGCTGCACTGTTCTTAAACTTTCTGATTTTATGACATTAATTTGGTTTAAAGTGGATTCTAAGTTTACATGACTAAGACTTCATGCACTGAATTATTCATGTCTCGCATAGTATCAGTAGTTATGTCATGCCAAAGAGAGCATGTTAACGGAGCGTATAAAATATTACTTTTCATTGTTTATTAATATGATAAAATTCAGATTCCAAAGGCTAAACTGATTATTTTTTTTCTAAAAATAACTTTTAGTTTTTCAAAAAAATGTTTGCCTACTGCCTAGCCAAAGTGTAAGATTTTTGAAGATTTAAAGTCAAAAGTTTTTTGTATCACAATGATAATTGTGACTGTGACAATATCACTAATTATGGCAACCATGCACTTGGAGAATCCGTTCAAAAGTAAATTTTATCCCACCCACCCAAAAATAGTAAAATTAGAGTTGTATTATTTTAGTTTGTGTACCTTATGGCGCAACTACTTTTAATTCTTATGTTTGTGCTTAAATTTTTCCAAAAATACTATTATTATTATTATATTTATATCCCCCACTCACACAAAAAAATTTCGTTCTGGCAATCATTATAAAACATTTGATAGCATGCATGCGTCAAATGTAGACATATTGTCTTGTTATGTTTAACCAATTGACTTATTTATAAAAACAATTTCTCTGTTTAGTTTATTTCAATAATTATTTGTATAAACAAGCTTCCTCTTTCATACTACCAAGAGCGCCCCCTGTGGTGTCCAGGAGAGCAAGAATATTTCAGATGGTCTGTTGGCCTCGAGACTCTTATCC
Organism: Caerostris darwini; assembly: GCA_021605075.1. NCBI lineage: Eukaryota > Metazoa > Arthropoda > Arachnida > Araneae > Araneidae > Caerostris > Caerostris darwini. The sequence continues at coordinate 151,427 of BPLQ01013698.1, read as the reverse complement.
GAGAGGAAGTACAGCTCAACCTGTGCTGTACTTTCTCAGTTAGTTTAATCTATAGTCTAATCTTAAAATATAGTATTAATCTCAACTATAGTATCAACCTTAGTTATAGTGTCTCATCCGGAGAGGAAAAATATTTAGCCCATCCCAGCACATTAGTTGGCCTACAGACTATAGGAGAGGAAGAATATTTCGCGCACCCTGCGCGTGTCCGAGTTTCAGGTTTTCAGCTTCCGCAAATCTATAATTATCTATTTTCAAATGCTTTAAATAATGTATGTGTGTGGTATTTGTGAGTATGTAAATAAAGCTATGAGTTCTCAAACATGTGCCTCAAGTATCTCAACCCAACCCCACCCAGTGACAATCTGGTTGCCCATCCTGCATACTACAATAGTAATTTTCTGAATGAATATGTTAAATATTATTTTGTTATTTATAATTTGTTCCCAGATTACAATTTAAATATATGAAATATCAAAATTCCGCAATTTAAGCATAGCCGATTTTTTTTATTTATAAAAAGTACATATCGATAAATATTTGAAGGGAATATTTGTAATACAAATACAGTGGCCGACTTTGTTAAAAAGTATTAAGATATTATAGCAGTGTTGGAAAAAATCGTAGTAGACAAAAATTTTTGAATTAAAAATAAAATAAAAATTGCCTAGTTTTTAGTTACTGGTTAATAATTCTATATTCACAGATTTTAAGACAATCATAACATGTGAAAACTTAGGAGCTTAAAAAAATTGATTAAGCATATATGATAATTCTATTCAGAAAGCAAAATTATTATTCTAATTGCATAATTCTATTAAGAAAGCAAATTTATAAATTCTAATTGCATAATTCAATTAAGTAAGCAAATTTATAATTTTAATTGCATAATTCTATTAAATAAGCAAATTTATAATTCTAAATGCATCATTCAATTAAGTAAGCAAATTTATTATTCTAATTGCATAATTTTACTAAGAAAGCAAATTTATAATTTTAATTGCATAATTCTATTAAGAAAGCTAAAAGAGAAAAAATTCAAACGGAAATAAAAAAATTATTAGTATAAAGAATTAAAAAATTAGAAAAGGAATTAGGATATGTAGAAATATAAATAGAAATTAGAATATATGAAATTAGAAAATAGTATATGTAGAAATAAAAAAGTATTCATATAATTTAAGAATTCTGTTGTGGTAAATAAATACAAATCAACGATGGAATTTTTTTAAACATACAACGAACCTTAACGAATGCAAAATGAAAAAAAAACGATTTAGCATAGGTTTCACATAAATAAATATTGAAAATACTGATGAATATATCGTTTGGCTTTTGTCAATAAAAATAAATAAATAAATAAAAATAATAAGAAATCGTTTTCATAGTTTTTCTTAATTAAATCTTTTAATTGAATTTTGTAAATAGAGGAAATACTAATTAAAAAAAATGAGATTAATTTATTGATAACGAATATGCATTTATGCCAAAAGTTTACTTTTTATTTATTTCATATGCTATTATCTGAGCTTTATTATATATTTATACTATATTATTATCCATCAGTTGAGTTAGAAGATATTTTTACTAATTTTTTTCTTTTCTTTTTTTAACTAGGTTAGATTCTTCACCGTCAGACTTTTCAAAAGATTCACTCATCCGTGTATCTACGTAAGTTGTAAATTTCTTGTAACACTTTTTTTCGTCCTTGTCATTGTCATTGTAAGCTTGTTTACTAAAAGATAAACATTTTTAAAATTGCTGTGATCGAATTCCACATTTTTTTTTAAGTACAAACGAGAAATATTTGTGTATTTCTTTTGATATAATTTGATAATTAGTCATTAGAATTATTATCTTTATAATGTAATTTGTTTTATCACTATTCTTTTTCCCAAAAAATGCTGCCAACAAATTTCGTTTTATGATAGTAATAATGTAATTAATTAAGAGAGGTAAATATTAAGACCTGAAGTTTTTCAAAATCTTAAAGTACTGTAGTTACTACATTTTATCGTATTTTAGATCGAAAACTTCAATTAGTTTTAACTTGAAAGTGTGTTTTTCATAAGCAAAATTATTGTATTTCAAAAGCTAACTTATATTTCATAAGCAAATCATAGTATTTTATTGGCAAAATTATTGCATTTTCATAAACAAAAATATTGCATTTCATAAACAAAATTATTGTATTTCATAAGCAAAATTAATGTATTTAATAAGCAAATATTGCATTTCATATGCAAAATTATTGCATTTCAAAAGCAAAATTATTGCATTTCATAATCAAACTTATTGTATTTCTTAAGCAAACTTATTGTATTTCATAAGCAAACATTGCATTCCATAAACACAATTATTGCATTTTTATAAGCAAACATTGCATGTAATAAGCACAATTATTGTATTTCATAAGCAAAATTAATATATTTCATAAGCAAACATTGCATTTCACAAGCAAACTTATTGTATTTCATAAGCAAACTTATTGTATTTCATAAGCAAAATTAATGCATTTCATAAGCAAAATTATTGCATTTCATAAGCAAAATTATTGTATTTCATAAGCAAACTTCTTGTATTTCATAAGCAAAATTAATGCATTTCATAAGCAAAATTATTGCATTTCATAACCAAAATTATTGTATTTCATAAGCAAACTTATTGTATTTCTTAAGTAAAATTATTGTATTGCATTAATGGTCGCTTTTATCACTCATAGAATATTCCAAAACATTGCTGTTTCAGTAAACAATGGCTCAATCTTAATTATATCAAATACTAACACTAAAAATTTCTGATTTTATTTCCGTTAAGCAATAACCATTAAGTAAATTTATTAATTCTATTAAAGTAACCGGAGGTACGGGGGATTTTCAGATTCCCGGGAACTCCTTAATTAAACACAACCTTTGCCTTTTGTTGGCAATTGTTTTTCACATTCCACTTTGAAATCGTTGGTTTTAAATTAAAAAATCGAAAGAAAAATTCATGAATTTCTTTTTTTTTTTTTTAATTGCCTTTTATTGTTAATTTTTACCGACTTTTATTTAATTAAATCTATTTAAACAGCGTAAAAAAAAAAGATTTTTATTTTATTTATTATTATTATTATTATTGGCCTTTCTACAGGCGCAAGATAAGGTCTCAATTATTTTAGATAAAATCTCGCCTTTCTGAAATTTTAAACCATCTTTACCATGACTGAGTTTTATATGAATATAATCACACAACTATTACATTGTTGTAGAAGTTATTGAAATGATCACATTTTTCTGAGCATAGTATTCAAAATGAAAATTTTTACAATTAAAAAATATATATAAAAAATAACTAACAAAAAAATATATATAAAAAATAACTAACAAAAAAGTATATATAAAAAATAACTAACAAAAAAATATACAGAAAAAATAATTAACAGAAAAATATACATAAAAATTAATTAATAAAAAAAAACATCCAATTTTCTGGCGATTATTCAACTTTGAAATAGCGAATATATAAGATAATACGTAAAAAGGAAATAGAACTTGGAACAAAAAAAAATTCTACTGTAACGTTGCCATTGCATTTAATAATAATCTACATAAAAAAATCTGGTTCCAAACGATATATAAAACTGGAAAGGGAATAATATTTTTCTGCGATTCTAGTTTCTGTATGAACGAATTTCTTTTTTTCTTTTTCATAAGCAGGTTTGCAGAGAAATAACATTTTGCTATTCGACCCTGAACTGTTCAAAGGTCATTCGGTATTTTTTCCTTCGTATTTTGTAAATGATGTTTGTGTTCCTAATATTTATTTATTTTTTTTTATCTCCTTTTGTTTTGAAAAATCTCTTCAAAAAGGCAAATATCCAGCTAAAACAGAGGTTGCTTCGGAAAAGTAAATTCGAAATTGAAATAGAATTCGTCAGAAATAGATGTTTACTGCTTGCTCATGGAAGATTTTTTATTTATTTATTTATTTATTGTTTATAAAGTTATCGTTTGCTTATCTTCTTCGTCTCATTTTTTTTAATTTCGATTTCTATATTTTTTAATCTATTATTTATTTATTTATTTTTATTTCTAAAGTAGCTTTTTTAAGATTTTCCAGTTCTTAAAATATATTTGTCTAAGCTTTTGTGAATTTCAGCCGTAATGATTTGGATTAATATCCTTTATTTATTCCAAAAATTTTTATAACTGAATTCTAAAATTACAAATTGGAATTTGTACATAGATATGTTTTAGTACGGTGAATCACAAATGTTTTTCCCTATAATTACAAATATGTAAACAATATATATTTACAGAAAAGTGTTATTGTCTTGTTTATATTATTGTCTTATTTTATTGTTATTGCCTTAATTGTCGTATTTATTAATACCTTTATTTTTTATTCTTAATTTTTATTGTAAATATTCTCAAATTTAGAATTAATATTAGATAAGTAATATAATATTTAAATTACACCAGTCGATGAGACATTTATCATGGTTAAAATTATAACTATTACAACTATTTGTAGTTGAAAGCGTAAAATATAGTTTTATTCGACTAAACAATGAAATCAATACATTAATCGATGTGTGTATTATACATTTTTTTAAAACTTTATTATCATTAAGATTATAATTTTAAAAATGGCGACATAAACCTCTTATGGAGTGAGGAATTTAACACACTTTTTTTCCAATTAACTAAGAGGAAAAACGAACTGAGATAAAGAAAATGTAAACAGACTAACCGTCTAGCAAAGAAAGGTTAAGGAAATATAAATAGAAGATAGCTCCAACACTTAGAATAGTTATTTGCCTAATATTTTCTAACTCCTACCAATGAATTTTGAAACCCCTTACTTAGTACTGACTTGCTTGAAAGTAAAACAAACAAATAATTGTTGATAAGTATAGACATGGTTGTATCTAGTCGCAGAAAGATAGCGACTGGACGACGACTAGTCGTTTTAGACCAGATTTCTGTCTTCTCTTCTATGATAACAGAACTATTGCTATGACATTTAGGCTTAATGTGACTGATCTGATGTCACAGCGATAGCATGATTACAGTGTTGTAACAATCGATTCATCTCGAATAATAACCTGACTGGGAGTGTAATGTCCTCACATTAATTTCTTTCCTTTTCATTTAAACAAAATCAAATAAAAAAGCAAAGCATTTAAAAGGAAAAATAAAAGACTGCTTCGTAGTAGAAGCATTATTCTAACGTGTTTCGATTATTCAAAAAACAAAATCCAGTGATTTGAAGTATAATTTGGCTTTGAAAATTGTTAATCTTTTTAATAATTACTAATGATTGATATCAAATAGATCTGTCAGTTAAGTTAAATTAAATTTTGATGCAAAATTCAGTGTCTGAAATAAATGTATTTGAAATCTTCATTTATCGTTACAATAAGCAATTGGACTCGCCGGGATTTTTCTAAACTTATCGGTGTTTTTCAAACTAAATTGATTAGGTATATAGCATTGGACTTTTATTGATTAAGTATATATGAGCCGTTTTCTTTGAAAATGGTGTAAGTACATTTTATATTATATGGAGATATTTAGGTTTTTGTATTTGAATTGTTACATTTGTATATTTGAATAGTGATTGTATTTGTAATTTCGTTAACAATGTAGATTTATATTCACAAAAAGATGATAATTTTGAAGGATTTTTTTTTTTGGGGGGGGGGGCGCGTTTTTGTATTTGAATAGTTTGAAAAATATTGGTATATGCTAATACGCTCATTTTATATTTTTTAAATATTAAATTTGTGTAAGTCTATTATGGGATTGTTTTTAAAGTATTAGTTAAAAGAAATGGATGCCCTCACATGGATTTAAACCACTTTAAAAGTCAATAAAATGTGGAAATCATGCATTTGTGATATATTAAATAAGGGATTTCAATTGAATGAAACCAATTTTTTATGAAACTTTTATTAAATATGCCCAAAAAACAAAATAAATAAAAAGGCTTTATTTCAATATTTCTTCATGTAATACCAGTTTAATTACTTTAATTGAAACTTTGTATTAATAGATGCCATTTTTAATTTTTTTCATTAGAGAAAGTTTTAGAAAATAGTTATGAAGTATTGGAGGAAAATATAAGGGGCTTGGAATGAAATAAAGGTGCATTATATTTTCAAATTTTCGTGGTCTTCCTAGTCTGGGGAATAAATCTAGTGTTATAAACTCCGCATTTTTATCCAATGAAATTCTATACAGCATCGTATAGGGTGAACAAACAGTACATACTAATGGCGTTTTCAGTTCTAGTTATGGACCTCCTCTGACAATAATTCAGAAGCACTAGTTCAGCGAACGAACGAACATTTTTATGCCATTAGCAGTGTTGCCACACATATAAAAATGAAGCAGAGAAATTATGTAGTATAATTTTTGAATAAATATTATGTCTTTGCGGATAGTGGACTTGCACCACTTTCAAAATATTTATATTTGTAATTTCATTAACTATGTAAATTTATATTAACAAATTCAAGCTTGGAGGGATTTTGTCAATATAAATTTACATTTTTCTGTGTTTAACACTGTTTTGATCTCGTAAGAGTTTGTCATTTCCCGTTGCCATCAGTGGTAATAATAATAATAATAAATATATATTGACAAAATGATAAAAATTTTAAAGAATTTTTTTGGGGACATTTATAGCTAAAAAGCTTGTAGCAGATTGCATTCATTGTTATCATTAACTAAATTTTTTTATCAAAAATGGACTTACGCTGCTTTAAAAGAAAACGGTTCATATTATTATGTAATTTAAGTTTTTACTTTTCATTATTTTAATAGGATATCTTTTGTTGTTTTTAACATATTGTTACCTATCTTCTATATAAAAAAATAGATGTTAGTATGTATGTATTCATGGTATTCCAACTTGAAAAGTATTTTAATTATAACTCTAAGCAATTTAATTTTTACACTCTAAATTTGTTATTTTTTTTATCTGGTACATAGCGATAAATTACGAAAGAATTCTAATTAGTTTTTCATTTCAATTAAATAAAAACCATGTTTTTCCAATGTTTAATTTCCAGTAATTGTCTGTTCTTGTTTTTAACGGTTTTAAAAACATTTAGCAGACGATTTTGTAATCGTCACTTTCATTATTATTTCATTGTTTCACTAATCACTTATTTGTGAAAAAAAAATTATATAATGCTTAATAAAATAAAATAATTATGTATGTTTTTATAAATATTTTTTAAATTAAACTAATAAATGATAGTGTTCCTTTAAAATGTTGATCTAATAATAATAATAAAAAAATACGAAAATAAAAATAAAAATAATTTCTTTTTTTAGTTAAATAAAACTGTATTTTTAACTTTAAAGCACTTTAAAATAACACTTTATTGTAATACTTTTAAAAACAAAATTTCGTCAAAAATTACGAAAAAATTCTTGTTAATATATTTTAATTAAATAAAAAACATATTTTGTATTGCTACCAGATGGTACTAACAATTGTTTGTTAAAAATTAAGAATGAAAAATAACTTCTATTTTCGCCATCAGAATAGTCAGACACCATTTTGTTTTTATTATCCTTTGCGTCTGTTGTTTTCATTTTTCATCGTTATTAGATGTTTTTGACTCGCGATTAAAATTCTTTTAAATATGTTTTTTATTTTAGAATTTCGAATTCCATGGAAATGTTTGTTGGCAGGTTTGTTATTGATGATGTTTACCAACTTATTTCTTTGATATAAACGATTTAATAAATTTTATTTCTTGAAACCAGATAACGCCAGGGTATGTGTGCTGGTTATTCAACAAAACATGCTAAATAAATTATCTACCTTTAATTTTTTTATTTTTTTTATTTCATTCATTTCGAATTTTAAATTTATTTTGATTTTGAAGTTTATTCCAAAAATAGATGGTTTTATAAATAAACAACTAATTAATCTAAATTTGAAAGTATTCTAAGTTATTTTTGCATAATTTTACACTGTTGTTTGTGTGATTTGATAGTCACACTAATATCGAAGTTTACATCTTATCTTTCACTGTCTTCATTTATTTTTACTAAGCAAGTTGAGTTAGAAAATTTAAAATGAATAAGTGCCTGTATATATAATGGTAGAGACCATAACGATAATTAACCAATTTTTTTTTTTTCAAATACTCTTTATTTATTCTTTCAAATTTATTTCATCTCCTTCAAAATAATAATGCAGTGTGAGCTGGCGCATTCAGTGTTTTCGGTGCCAATCGAGATTTGACGCGTTTGAGGCCCAAAATGGAATGGACCGATCCTTTTGAAATTCCAACATCATCATCCCGGTCTCTAATTGTAAATCGACTGTTTGCAAACACCAAATGTTTAATTTTTTGGACGTGACCTTCGTCGGTTGAGGTGGATGGTCGACCAGAGGGCTCTTCGTCTTCAAAGCGTTCTCTGCCTTTGAACTGTATATACCTCTTCTAAACATTTCTTTCCGATATAGGAATGCTCACCGAATGCCTTCTGAAACATTCTATACGTTTCCACAAACAAAATTCAATGCAAGTTTTTTTGCTCAATTAATTCAGACATTTCAAAAATCGCCAGAATCAGATTTAGCGTCCCACAAAGCCAAGCGTAGCTCAAACACTAATGAATACTTTGACGTCAAATTTCACACAGATGTCAAGGACAGTGCCAGCAACATAAAAAAGAGAAAAAAAATTGAAATTCCATAAGCCCCGGGAATTTTAAATTGAAAATTGGTCTTACTTTTTCGGCGCAGTAGTAAGTACCTGTCTTTTTAACGGTGTACAAAATTTCTTTAACGATAGTTTTCTTTGTTATTTTAATATTTTTATAAGTAAGACCCCAATAGATCATTTTTATTCTTTCTTCCTCTTTTAAAGTAAGAATATAAAGATTTTTTTTTTTTTTAATAATCAATATATTGTAAAGGCCATTGAAATAAATATTTTGAAAAAGGGGGATTTTTATTTCATTTTTTATTTCTTCATTCCTGCTGAACCGGTTTGATTGTGAAAACCACAATGTGGGGGAATGATAAATAAAACGTATTTATCAATTTTTTAGCATTCATACTTGAAAATTTTTATTCACAAATATATTTTGAATCAAAGAGGCTTATGCATTTTGATATATTACCTAACAATTGTAGCTACTTTTTTTGGTGCAATTTTATTTAAATGTTTTTTTAATGCAATAAATTTTTCTTGAAAGAACATTTTTTCAATGGTTGTATTGCAGTTGTGTTGAGTAAGGATAAAAATAAATGAATGGAAAATAATGCCAGTGGGACCGTTTATCCTGAGTAGCTCCTTAATTAACGTTCTTACTCTTAATTCCCAATAAATTAGAAAGTGTATTAATAAATATGATACTTATTAAATGTTACTTTTTTGTCGATCTAGAGCCGTGTTAAGTTTCGTGCATCAAATCTTTTATCAATTTCTGAAAACCTTTTAAGACTAACTTACAATACTTTTAAAAATAAAAATGGCATATTAGGAGGCTATCCGTGGTGTATGCATCCATTCTGTAATTACTTAGTTTTGAAATATTTTTAAGTGTTTTAATATGTTAATTATAATACGATGAAATTCTGATTTTTCGAACCTTTTCTGCCTAAAGGAGATCTTTTGTTTTGCTAAGAATAAGTTCGACATAATTATATGGAAATGTCCAGAAATTTGTTAATTGGTATGGCAGCAAAGAAAAAGTGATTTTAATGACTTTTATTTTGTAAGAATAACTTAAAGATAATTATATTTAATACCCAGAAATTTATTAAGTGGTATGATAACAAAAAAACAGAAATTTATAAATTGGTATACTAACAAAAAAACAGAAATTTATTAATTGGTATGGCAACAAGCGAAACAGAAATTTATTAATTGGTATGATAACAAAAAAAAACCCAGAAATTTATTAATTCGTATGATAACAACAACAACATAAAAAAAAAAAAAATCCGAAATTTATTAATTCGTATGGCAACAACAACAAAAAAAAAACCCCAGAAATTTATTAATTGGTATGGCAATTAATTAATCAATCAATTATTATTAATTGGTATTTTACACTTTAAGCGAAACAGAAATTTATTAATTCGTATGGCAACAAGAATCACTAGAAATTTATTGATTGGTATGGCAACCAAAAAATGGAAATTTATGAACTCATATGTCAACAGAAGAAACAGAAATTTATTAATTGTTGAGGCAACAAAAAAAAAAAACCTGAAATTTGTTAAATACTATGGCAACAAACAAAAAAAATGGCGATTTTAATGGTAAGAAATGAAATGGGAAAACATTGGTGTAATAATATATTGGTGGTTTCCTCTTTATCTTTTTGTTGTTTTGTTTGGAGAATAAATTTAAATTTCTTGTATAGCTATCGTTGTAAATACCGTGTTAATTATTTTAAGTAGCTTAAAAGTAGGAAGATGTATTGCATTTAGTTTTTCATGTCTCATAAACCATTTAACATTAATAAATTGTTTATTAATATTGTTTTTTAATATTTTTATTGCGTGAAATTTGATTC
>BPLQ01013698.1:114795-129130 GCA_021605075.1 Caerostris darwini | reverse complement strand
TATATGTATGTGTGTGTATGTATGTAAGTATATATGTATGTGTGTGTGTATATATATATATATATATATATATATGGATGTGGGCCTAAAGGCCGAGTGGCTAGCGCTCGGTATCACAGGTTTCAGGATCGAGTCCTTGTGATGCCATGAGTGTTTGCAGTGATTCGGAATCCACTTTAAACCGTAGGTCCCGGTCTAACAGGATCGTAGAGCGTTGCGGGGGTAGTGTTACTCCGCGTCCGTAACTTATCTTCAAACTACACGCACCTCCTGGTAGTGCTAAGTGAGTAACGTCGGTGCAATGCTTGCCTTAAGGTTTGCCTTTGTGTTTGCCAACTGCATTAGAAATATATATATATATATATGTATGTTATGTATATATGTATATATATATATATATATATATGTGTGTGTGTGTGTGTATCTCTGTGGTGCCCGGTACCACAGGTTTCGGGTTCGAGTCCCAGCGTTGCCACGAATGTTTGTAGTGGTTCGGAATCTATGTTAAACCGTAGGTCTCTGTAGAGTATATGACTGTAGAGCGTTGGGCGTAGGGCTAACAACACTACCCCGTAAAAAGAAAACATCTACTGTTTGGAAATCTACAAGCAGGCAGACGACCTTGGTCCACCACATACACGGGGCTGTTGCGCTACTGATGATGATTATTACATATATGTGTGTGTGTATTGGGGGGACTGCATTTGATAAAATGGTGACTAAATCTGGAAAATGTTTCCCGAAAAATTTCTTGGCTGTTAACGTATTAATTTTAACTATTCCGTGTACTTCTTCTCGAATGAACAACCTTAATTCAAGTATTTGAAGCAATCAATTTAATTAAATATGAAATAAAAACATTTCAGTGACAATTATGTTATTTAAAAGTTTTTACGTATCAGATTTTATACTGGGGATAAAAAAAATGATACTTTTTACATTTGACAATACGTCATCTAATGACTGTAGAGCTTTGGGCATAGGGCTGCCAATCCTACCCCGTAAAAAGAAAACATCTACTGTTTAGAAATCTACTAGCAAGCAGACGGCTTTGGCCCACTTCATACATAGGGCTGTTGCGCCACTAATGATGAGGATGTATATATATGTGTGTATATCTATCATTATATGAAATAATACTATATGAAATAATGAATGTATATATCAATATATGAAATAATATTATATGAAATAATAACATGTGTGTGATAATTATATGGATTAAATATTTTTACATATAAGATTTTATAATTGATTGAAAAAAAAAATTGCTTCTTTTTACATTTGACAATACGCCAACTAATTTCGTAAATCGTAATGATTCTAATGGATGGATGCTCTCCATCTTCTTAAATCCAAACATCCGTATTCCTGAATAATTGCGAGGCGGGCAAATTCGACGGGGTGTTACGTGATGACCTTGAGGTGAGTGACCTCTTCATCCCCCCCCCTCCCCGTCCACGGAATTAGCCACTTAATAGGGCTATTTATGCGAACAGGAAGATGATGATGATGAGGCATCCATGCTAATTGGTCAGCGCGTTCCCGTAAACAGGACCTCCGTTTTGGACCAACAGCCAGTTTTTGGGAAAGCCAAAAAACGCATCGCTTTTTTGGGCGGTGGATGACATTTAGCCTACAACACAGCTGCTGTTTCTGGAAGGGCCGCTTTCAGATGTTTGAACAACTGCGGCGGTCGGAGAGCAGGAAGTTGTGTTGGACGACTGAGTCCCATGTTTGCTCAGGTAGACAGACTTCAGTCGTTCGGTATCAGTATCGTAGCTGTTGTGAGTATGTTAGATGTATATACGTTTTTAATTTTTTTATTTCGCCATTTGGCTGGTTACGATTCCGTTTAGTGGTCGTGTGGCCGGGAGAGTCTTAACCTTGTTGGCGTGGAATTTCGTTTGCTGATCAAATACCAATAAATAAAACTGTTTGTGGGTATCAACCGTAGACGCTTTTTCCGAGTAATCCGATGTTATTAGTGTTTGCTGTTGGGGGTTTCGGTTCGGTTTGATGTTGCACTCAATAACTGCTTCTTCGTGCACCGCCTATACGTAATAACCGCATTATCTGAAAATAAGATATTTTGCTATATATCGGAATAATACCTATATATATATATATATAATAATTATATTTTATAATATTATTATATTATATATATAATTTGATAGCTATAACTTCTATTTTTCTTTCCCCTTTTTTTATTGTTGGACATACGTACCTGAGGGTAAACATGTAACAAGTTAAACATTGCTAATTATGGGTTACTATATTGTTCCTTTAAGAGTTCTGTTATTCAAATGCTTGGATTACTTGGTGCATCGTTGGCATTGTAACAAAGCTTTGTAAGGAAATATTGTCTTTTATTTCACGCCTTTTCTATTCCCTCCCTCTGAAGAGGATTTATACTCCGAGCTGGCAATCAGCATAGCCGATATTATTCGGGAGCACCACGATAGTTGATTTTCCTGTACTCTTCAGGGGACAGCAATAACAACAACGACATTAACCATCGTGCCACTGTAATTTGGAGTGATTGCCCCTAAGGATAGTATCTGTAGTTTTTATATTCTCTTGTCTAAGTCCAGTGAGAGAAAATTCTTATCTACAGGTCTATCACCAGTATAGACATGATAATTCTTGGTTCCCTTTTCAAATTTTGAGCCAAGCTTGCTTACACATATTTTTTTTCTAACCATTTTATTAACTCTTCAACACACTCATTTTTTTAATATGAATTATTTAATTCATCATATAATGTTTATTCTTTTTTTTATCTGCATTGCTTAAGTATACCGTTGAAATTTAAACCATAAGCTCAATTATACTATCAGAAAAGAAAAAGAAAAAAGAAGTTTGAAGAATACTGTTACCATGTTCTATTTCATTTGTCATGTCTCATAAAGATGAAAGATAAGAATCTCTGAATTTTTTTTAATATTTTTTTATTATTATTATTATTTTATTAATGCAATAAGGTTTTTCTCTCCGAAACCGCAGTTTTTCATTTAGCTGTAAACGATTTAAATTTGGGAAGCACCAAATAGAATAATAATAAACTGGATTGAACTTGTCAATCCAGCTAAACTACGAATTTTTTTTTTTCTTTCTGAATTTGTGAGTATGTGGAAAAAGGTAATGTATAAGTAAAGATAATGTAAAGGTAGGCTATATGTAGCCAATTTTTTTTTTTCCAAAGGTGACTCTATTTTGTCCTGGTTTTATTATATTGTAAGAGAGAAAAAAATTATTCAAACGTTTCATGTATAAACAAAATAGATTTCATTCATTTTTAAAAAATTTTTATAAGTTGTAATTTTTAACAGACACATCATTTACTCCTTACGGACACATCATTACAGGCATCTCATCAATTATATAAGGATGTTACGGAAACATTTCCAGAATGAGCGGAAATTTTTAATTTTATGTGACTGTATTGTTTTTTTTTTTATTATTATTCTAATGCAGCTGGCAAACACTTAGACAGCTTGGTCTTGGATGCCTTAAGGCAAGTGCTGCATAGACGTTACTCACTTTGCATTATCTAGGGAGCGCGTGTAACTTGAAGATAAGCCACGGACGCGGAGTCACAATGCCCCCGCAATGCTCTACGATCCTATCAGGACCGGGACCTATGATTTAAAGTGGATTCCGAACCACTACAAACATCCATAGCACCGCCGGGACTCGAACCCGAAACCTGTGGTACCGAGCGCTAGCCACTCGGCCATTTAGGCCCAGTGACTGTATTGTTAATGATAAAAGTTTTCTTTAAGTTTTAAGAGAAGAATGGGATTAATATTAAGTAAAATAAATTTTTACATTCAAATGTCCCATAGTTAATTTTAAAAGATACAATTACAGCTTACAAATACAATTATCACTTTTGGGTACGGGGAGACGGAATAATTATCTGCGAATTTTATAATTTATACCAAACGATGTTTATGAAAATTGATATTAGTATATAAATATATTTAAAAAGTGAATAAGTTTATGCAAACCAGTACCTTAGTTTAATGTATTTTTTATTCAATTTCTTAATAGAAACCAAGCAAAATAAAAAAAATAAAAAGACTAGTCAAATGATTTCTATTACCAAATTCGGGGCTTATTAGTAACGGGCGCAACTAGCAAGATGGCTGATATCTGAATTCTATCATGGCAAGCGTTAGAGTCACTCCATTCAGAAATGAGGAGACTCCAGTGATGATTATGGCAACGAATATTAAGTGCCTAGGTTCTATGTACAGTCTATCTGGTTCTGCCATGGATGTTTGTAGTGGTTCGGAATCTACTTTAAGCCGTAAATATTGGTCATAATAAATATAATTTGCTTGCTTGAATCTGAAATTCGCTTCGTGGCTTCTCTATATCTTTAAAAAACCCTATAAATGCTAGGTCTGTGTTGGCTAACATTATTTCCCTGATGAGTTAATAGGGAGTTTTTGCATACCGTATTTTGGACGTCCGTTAGGTTTTTCTCCCTAGCGCGCATGCTCATAGGAAATTGCGCATGCTCATAGGAAATTGCGCATGCGTATCTGTAATAATGTTTCCTATGAGCATGCTTGGTAGGGAGAAAAAGCTAACGGATGTCCAAAATACGGTATGCAAAAACTCTCTAATATTAATTTGTGATATAGTTTCGAATAACAGTCGAAATAACAAATATAATCTAATTATTTTTATGTGGCTTATATTTTCCACGCAAGTTATAGGCAATATATATATGCATAATGAAAAATATAAAACATTATTTAATATGTAATAAAATATTAGGAATTCATTCTTTTATTTAAATGAGAAACAATGATTGCGAAAAATGACATAAAAACAATTATGGAATTAATGGCAAAAATTTAAAATGGCATAAAAATGTTTGTAAAAATTTAGAAAAATAAAAGCCACTAGAAGTAATAAATTCATCTCATGAGAATGGAAAGGGATAGAGCCGCTTTGAGGGTTTATCAATGTAAACCCTTTTGGACAACGACCCAGGGGAAGACAGAAAAAGAGATGGGTCGACTGTTTAGATTCTGATTTTAATGTAACTAAGATAAAAAACTAGAGGTCCACAGCCAAGGGGAGAACAGCCTGGCTGGATCTTTTAAAGAAGGCCCACAACGGGCTGTCGAGCCAGTCATGAGGATGATACATATTTTTTAAGATTTAATATATATATATATGTATATCATCATCATCATTGGCCCAACAGCCCCATGGTCGGCCAAGGCCGTCTGCCTACTGGCAGATTACGAGACAGGAGATGTTTTTTTTTTACTGGTAGAGTTGTCTGCCTACGCCCAATGCTTTACAGTTATATTAGACTTGGACCTATGGTTTAAAGTGGATTTCAATTCATTACAAACATCTATAGCACTGTCGGGAATCGAACCCGAAATCTGTGCCACTGAGCTCCAATCACTCGGCTATTAGGCCCCATACATATATTATATACAAAGACCACTTTTGGGGTGTCCGTTCCAAATTTTGAAAGCAAAATGTGGACGTAGCTTAGCAGGTTCTTCGGAATTGCTCCGTGGACAACTCTGAATATTTTTATTGGGTTGGGAAGAAAGTAATATCGGTTTTCAGATTTGGGAAAAAAAATGATGGTGAAAATGACTTAATAAAAATATATGTTTTAAAATTTATTTTGTTAATTATTATTTTCCCCTTTAATTTGTTAAGTACTAAAGATGGTTTCTTTTCTTTTATTTTAATGGAATCTATGCATACAAAGCTATCCAACTTTTTGTGAATTATTTAAAAACTTTTATTATATTATATTTTTTTTTATCCTTGTTATCTAAATATACCCTTAAAAATCTATAGGCAAAAATGCTTTATTCTTTGGTTGGTAACAAATTTATATATTAAACATAAAATTATAACTGCCTCTAATTTTATAACGTGTTTATATATTTCGCGCCCTTTTTTCCGGAGTGAGGAGGGTCAGTCGCAAGACAAGAATAAAATCTGGTTATGATAAAAGACTACTCATTTAGAAAAAAATTTCATTTGTTTCTTAAATTATGTTGTTGTCGTATCTCTCACGGAAGGAAGGAAGAAGGGGTGCAGCTTCTATATTTGGTGGAGCACCCGTAGGTAGAAGTTTGACTTCTTCTCCTCGTTTTTTTAAGCAATGTCTACAATAATGCCGTTAGTTGATTGAACCTCCGCCCTAATGCTCACCAGCGGCGCACGTTGCCACTGAGCCACGAGCCGGGCTTCTCAAATTATTCATTATATTGAAATTAAAGGAAAAATTGTTTTGTAATTTAGTATTATTAAAATAAATATGTTAAAATTATTCTTTGTAAGACATGAAATAAAACAAGCATATATATATATATATATATATATTTAAAGCAATTCTAAATTTTTATCAAATTTATCGTTACAAAAAAATGAGAATATCTTCTTTATATCATCCGCAAAAATTGTTACATTTTATAACTTTTTTTTTTAGATATAATTACTTTTATTGAAACCAACTGGAGTTTTTCTTTCTATTTGCTGAAATTTTTCTGGCGTAAATTTTAAATATATGTATATATTTAAAATTTTCAAATAAAATATTATACATTTTTCAATATTATGTTAGACAAAACATTATTATTATTCAAATATTTTTATTTAATAAAACAAATAATAAAACAATATTGAATGGATAGTTGTATTTTATATCAACAAAAGCATAGTTTACAAAACTAATAAATATTAATTTACACACACGCACATATATATATATATAATATATAACTAATATTTCAATATTTTTAATTCTACAGGGGAATGTCATTATTCTGTTTATGTTCTGCATTTCATTTAATAGTTTTGTAAACTATGCTTTTATTTTATATAAAATAAAATTATCCATTCAATATTGTTTTATTATTTGCCTGGTTAAATAATAATATTTGATTAATAACAAAATGTTTTGTCTAGTATGATATTGAAAATTTTCACAGTAAATTTTTTGAAAAACTTTGTTAAGCTATTTTAAGTGTGCGATCCTTAGAATATTTGCTCAGTGTGTTTTTAATTTATTTCGTAGAAAATTTTGTTTCGTATTTGATAATTTTGTTTGATATTCGTTCATAAATAAAACTCATTCATGTATGTTTAAGTACCATATGAAAAGAACAAATGGATCTTTATACTACTGTACCCAAAAAGTAAAACCAATTATTTTTTATTACAAAAACCCTTTATTTATTCTTCCAAATTTATTTCCTCGCCTTCACAGTAATCCCCTCCGGACACAATGCACTTTTGCCAACTTTTTTTCCAATCCTCAATGCATGTTAAAAAGTTATCGGCAGGGATGGCCTTCAAAGAGCGCGCCGATTCACGTTGAATCTCTTCGGTCAACTCAAAACGGTGTCCCCGGAGTGGTCTTTTGAGTTTAGGGAATAGCCAGAAGTCGCACGGTGTGAATACGATAGTCAGGGAAGGATATGGGTTTCATTTTTGGCGAAAAAAAACTACGATTTGCAAGCACCAAATCTTTAATTTTTTGGACGTCAGCTTCATCGGGGGATGTTGAGGGTCGACCCGAGGGCTCTTCGTCTTGGGATCGGCAGGGATGGCCTTCAAAGCCCGCTGATTCACGTTGAATCTCTTAACGTTGAACGTTAACTCTCGCGTTGAATCTCTTAATCTTCAACGCGTTCTCTGCCTTCTTTGAACTGTTTATACCACTTGTAAACATTTCTTTCCGATAAAGGAGGGCTCACCGAATGCCTTCCGCAACATTCTATACGTTTCCGCAAACAAAATTGAATGCAAGTTCTTTGCTCAATTAAATCAGACATTTCAAAAATCTACGGAATCAATTTTATCGTCTCAGAAAGCCAAGTGTAACTCAAACACTAATGAATATTTTGACGTCAACTTTCACACATATGTCAAATTAAAAAATAAAAAAAAAAAAAAATGAAATTCCATAAGTCCCGGGAATTTTAAATTGAAAATTGATCTTACTTTTTGAACATAGTAGCATAATGTTTTGTCTAATATATATTGCTGAAAAAATGTATGATATTATGTTAAAAATTTTTATAATAGATTTTTTGGGAGAATCTATTTAGCTATTTCAAGTGTGCAACTCTCAGAATATTCACTTAACGTGTTTTTACTTTATTTCGCAGAAAAATTGTTTGGTATTTGATAATTTTGTTTGATATTCGTTAATAAATACAACTTATTCCTATATGTTTAAGTACCATATGAAAAGAGCAAATAGATGTTTATATATTTCAATCGTACAATCGTATAAACCACATTTGAAACTGGAGAGATTTCATAAATATTTATTTTTGAAAAAGTGCACTATCTTGAATTTATCGATTGTGTTAATTATCTGATGGTATTTCTTTGTATTTATTTCTCTCATTTCGATGGCCTCAATTCAATGGCCGTGTTCTAAGAAATGGCGCCAACCTTTCACAATGTTCAAAATAAGATTTCGAACTATTCTGAAGGTCAATTAATTAGATAAGAAGTTAGCATCTTCGTAGAATTTGTTCTTTTGAATAAGAACATTCTTTGAGATGTTGTTTTTAAAAAATAACATAGCATTTTTGACTGCTACTGAAAGATAAAAAATAAAAATAAAAAAAAAATTGGCGTGGCTTCGTATGATTGTTGAGATGTACATTTTTTTTCTTCAAAAAATTTCTAGTGAATTAATAAACTTGCTATGATCTTGATTTATGTTTCGTAATTAGGTTTAGAAACAAGTCACTTCCTGTTTTTCAAATGCTTTTTCCATTTTTTTTTTTTTTTTTTTTTTTTTTTTTTCCTGGAAGTAAGTTTTGTTTTGTTTTTCGCGTATTCATACACAACATGTAGATCTAATGGTTTTTGTGTTTTATACTCTTAAAGTTTCTTATTTACAATAATTGTTTAGATAAATTGTTTTTAGTAGAAATAATAAGGTAAAAGCGAAATAAAATTTGCTGTAAGAAATTCTAACAAGTACGCTAATTTGTTATGAATCTCAAATGTATATGTGTATTTTATACTATGCTAATTATATTAAATAAGGCTGCAACATTTTTAAATTACACTTCCTGTAGTCCAAAGGTTCGCAAACTTTTTAAAGTGGGAGAGATTATTTAAAAAACTACAAACAATTCTAGGTTCATTATCATTGGTGGCCAAGGTTAACAGCCCAATGATTGCCTAGGCCGTCTGCTTACTGGCAGAGATATAAGATGTTTTCTTTTTAAGCAGTAGGGTTGTCAGCCCTATGCCCAGCAGTCATATTAGACAGGAACTTGGGGGCCTGATGGCCGAGTGGCTAGCGTTCCGGCGCTCGGTACCACCGGTTTCCGGTTCGAATTCCGGCGGTGCCATGGATGTTTGTAGTGGTTCGGAATCAACTTTAAGCCTTAGCTCTTGGTCTCATAGGACCGTAGAGCGTCACAGAGCCCAATGACACTTCTTCTCACCCACATCATTCCCAAACTTTAAAGGGGCAACTCAGCTCTAAGCACAGTGATGTGGTGTGGTGTAGTAGTAGATTAGACTGTGACCTACGGTTTAAAGTGGATTCCAAACCACTGCAAACATCTGTCGGTACTCGAACCCGAAACCTGTGGCATTAAGCGCTAGTCACTCGGCCGTCAGGCTCCAATTGTAGGCTCACTGTATATAAATTTCTGACAATTAAGCATCCACTACTAACACCTCACAGTTTTATATAAAGATGAGCAACTCCACAGACTACTATTTATAGACGGCAGAGTCTCAAATGTTGCAATGGAAAATTTTTTTAACATTGAAACTCGCACAGATGTTAGCGCTATTACTAGCCAACCATGGAAGTTACCGCAATAGTTTGCTGGAAACCCTTTTCGGCGCATTGTTGTTGTTTATCAACTTTTTATGCAAAGTTTGGTTTGATTTGTTGCTCTACGGTCATTTTGTGCACATTTTAAGCTAATTAGACCGGTACCTACAGTTTAACGTGGATTCCGAACCACTCACAAACATCCATGCCACCGCCAGGATTGAAGCCTTTGGTACTAAAGTCCAGAGCGCTCGCCAATTGGCCATCAGGCCGCACTTTTTATGTAAAGAAGGAATTAAAAAAAAAGCAGCCAGAAATGCTAGTCGTTTGTCAGGAAAGTCATCTTTGAAAAGGAAACCTGAGAAGAAAAAGAGTAGTCCTATTTATTTTTATATCTGGGCACATATTTGTCTGGAATACCACAGGCGCACCCTGAAACCGCCTAGAGCGCACCAGTTCGCCTTGGATCCTTTGAGGACTACTGGTATAGTCCATCTAAGATGTATCGTATTTAGAAGAAAAAAAAGGCGAATTACATTTATTTGTTTACATCGAGCACTTACTTTCTTTAATAACTTAATTAATAGATTTATTGAATCATTCTTATATTTTCTTGTTAAAATGTTTTTATTTCAGTGTAGCTGAAATATTCTTATTGTGGCTTTATCGTAATCTACTTTTAACGATCTTGGTATATTTTTCTTTGCTACTATTTTTACCATACCGTAGTGCTCAGAATTTGACAGGAAAAGCTGTTACAAATGTGCGATGCATATTATATTATTATTATTTAACAATTTGTGTTTCTGCTCCAAGAATAAGCGTGGAATATTTTTTGAATTTATTTGCATGAAGTATTCAATTCGAGTTATGTAACAGCTGTAATATTTCTTTAATACATATTCAGTCATATGTGTGTTCTTTTTTATCTCTGAATCGAGTATCCAGGGGGAATAGGCTAATGTTGTTGTTGTATGAAAAGTGCGTATAAATGTGTGATAACATTTTTATATCATGGCTTTATACTGATTTTGATTTCAAAATGATATGTAGTTAAAATCTATTGAACAAAAAATTTCGTACTTGTTAATATGCGTTATTGGTGGTCCCTGATTTTTTTTTCCCCTAATGCAGCTGGCATTACAGAGACAGTTAATCTTTACCCATTAGCAAGGGCTGCACCGCTATTACTCATTTAGCACTACCCAGGGGACACGTGTAGTAGTACCCCGCAACGCTCTACGATCCTATTAGACGGGGACCTACAGTTTAAAGTGGATTCCGAACCCCTACAAACATCCATGGCACCGCCGGATGAACCTCCGAAGACCGAAACCTCCGGTACCGAGCGCCAGAGCGCTAGCCACTCGGCTATCAAGGCTCTTGATGGTCTCTGATATATTGATCTATCGTCTTCGATTGTTATTGATTGTTACGATGATTGTTTTTGCTGCCTGTCTATAGCACAGTGGCTCTAAAAGGTATAAAAATAAATAGTTATTATTTTCTTGTCAGTTTCCTTGTTCACAGACCGCTTTCATTGCTAACAACTAATATTTGGCGGGGTTTTGTTTCTCTCATTTATTCACATAAAAAGTCATCTAACAGCGATAAAACGCCAAAGAATGTTTCCGAGAAGCTAAGATCGGTCACTTCCATGTTGGCTACTAGGAGCGCTAGCGTCTATGTGATTTTCAATGTTAAAAAAATAGCCTCTGTCTGTAGGTAGTAGTCTGTAGAATTGATCACCTAGATATAAAGCTGTGAGGCGTTAATAACGAATACTTAACTCTCAGAAATTTGTATATAGTACGCCTTTAATTATTTGCAAGGTTTTTAAATGTGCTCCGACTTAAAAACGTTTTTAGTTCAACCACTGATATAGAAGAATGAGTTATTGTGAGTCTATAGAGGAATTATTAAAATCGCACATGTGGTTATTTAGACCACACATGCGTTGCAATATAATTCTCTAGACATTCTCTTGGGTGCCACATGAACAAGAAGTCTCTAAAATATGTAAATATAAAGGCAAATAGAAGGGACCGAAATTGAATTGATTGTATACGGGGCAGTGTTTCTTGTAAGTCACTTAAGGAAGATATGAGCAACAATTAAGTGATTGGTTTGGCTTGTCGCTCTACGGTCATTTTGTCGGCACTTTGGACTAATTAGAACGGAATTTACAATTTAACGTGGATTCCTCACAAACATCCATGTCACCGCCAGGATTCGCCTGAAGCCTGTGGTACCATTAGATGGTTTGATTCAATCGAAAGAGTTCTAAAGGGCCTGGGAGTCAACAGATGGCGATCTACTCGTATTGGGCAACCACTAACTCGAACCTGAAGCTTGTGGTACCAACGGTCAACTAGTAAAGGGGAAAGATAGGTCATGCCAAACGAAGCAAACTTATTTCATTATTGAACTTGGGTGTTCGAAAAAGTGAACAGTAATACATGAATCACAGAGATGGCACATAGATTGAAGTACATAATCAAAAATTTATGTACTGTCCACGCATTTCTACACGACTTCTTGGCGGAACCTCTTTCCGATGCATTTTAACTGTGTGCATACAAATGTGGTTCGAGAAAGATGTGGAGTCCCAGCTCACTTCAGCGTAACGTCAGTAATTACCATGACACTACTTTAGTCTTGCGTTGAATCGGATGGGGTGGGGCTCTTCCTTGGTTTTACCAAAACCACTGGATCTGATATGCGTGGATTTCTTCTACTTTGTGTGTGCATTAAGAGCAAGATCTACGGAAGCCCTATTGAATACGATGAAGATCTAGTGGCCAGATTGTCAATTTCTGCTGGAAAATATACGTGACATGTTAAGACTGTTTGACTGCTTTTTACTAATCTATGTGAATATAATGATGCCTATGTGAATCTAGAATTCTTTCTAGTTCATTCTTTCAAGAACCTATTGAAAAAAGTTAAATCCTCAAAATTTTTGTTTCTTTTTTTTCTTTCTATGAACAAGTAAATAAGAATTTACTCGTTCATATCTGCCTTCCGTGCTAACACTTACTCACACCATTTCCGCCCACACAATACATTGCAAAATCTGCTTATTCCTGCCCTTTCTGTTTGTTTTTATGCATTTTAGAGACACTCTGTATATACAGTTCCATTTGGTTATTCAATGCACCGAAGAATGTTTTCTGGAAAATAGGAGTTGTCAGTTCCATGGTTGGCTGTTCCAAAAGTGTTGTCTATGTGATTTTCATTATTTAAAAAAAAAATTCAATTGATGCCTGTGATGCACCACCGTCTGTTAATTGTGGAGTTGATCATTTAATATTAACTGAAGAAGAAGAAGAACTAGTAGTTATATCCACTGATCGAGGATTGAGACTAAACGTAAAGATTTGAAAACTTTTTTTTTAATTTCCAATGGCAAGGCGAAACAAAAAGAGGAAAAATACACAAAGTCGACCGAAGTCATTGCCTTAAGAGTTGTCTAGCTTGCCAGTATATTGCCGTCTCGGATTCGCCATCAAGTACCAATCAACGACGGAAATGAGCTCGACTCATTAGTTCTGCCAAAATACAAAGAGAGCAGTTTGGTGGGTCGAAAATCCCAATGCGATATGAATATTCATTAGATCAGTTCTTTTTGATTGGGACAAGCCATCAGCATTCCATTGCAATATATGCAGGCCAACCGGACAATGGTTAGGGTAACAGCGAGATCTCATGCCGAACATTGTAGACCGCTATCCGTATAGAACGTTGCCCAGGGTGCACCCCCAGAAGGTAGGTCTACATTGCACCCCCTACTTTAAAAGAAGAAACAACTTTAAAAGAAGAATGTGCATTAATATCTCAATGAGCTTTGAAAATTTTACTACAATTGTTTTTTGAAAATTGATCGAAAAATTGATCGTTGAAAATTTTACTACAATTTTACTACAATCAAAATTTTACATCGTTTTATTTATGTGAATTAGGATTTTTAATCCTCACCACAATTAAGTGTAAAAAAAGAAGAAATTTTCAAGATATTAACGAGAAAACGGAAGTTTGCCTTTTAAATATCATTGAAGAAATCGCTAGGGCAAGTCAGGCTCATGTTTATCATTAACACGAGAATAAATAGACTTGTTTGCGTTTCGTTTATTGGGTGCATTTCATTTTATTTTTATTCTGTAATATTTTTTTTCCTAATGCAGCTGGCAAACATGTAGACAGCTGTCTTAAGGTAAGCGCTGCACAGACGTTACTCACCTTGCATTACCCAGGAGGCGCGTGTAACTTGAAGATAAGCCACGGACGCCGAGTAACAATGCCCCCGCAACGCTCTACGGTCCTATTAGACCGGGACCTACGGTTTCATGTGGATTCCGAACCCCTACAAACATTCATGGCATCGCCGGTACTCGAACCCGAAAGCTGTGGTATCGAGCGCCAGAGCGCTAGCCACTCGCTCACTCAGGCCCTTATTCTGTAATATCTTACTTAGCTATTATAGCATATTTCTCAGAAATTCGTATATAGTACGCCTAC
>BPLQ01013698.1:103069-114785 GCA_021605075.1 Caerostris darwini | reverse complement strand
CACAAGCGAATAGTGATATTCAAAGAAATAGAGACACTTGTAAGGTGAAGGCGGATGGTCCGTGGATGGCTTTGTGGCAAAGTGGAAGCGGAACTGACCACCCTCCTTCCCCTGGAAGCCTTTGAACACCACTTCCTCTTGTTTTTAATTGCCTGATAACCACTATCGGATGTCGCACTCTCCACACTGGGCGTTGAACTGCTGCCGGACAAAATAATTCTGTTTTTCCGGTCGTTCATGTTGCTCATTCTCCATGCACTTTAACAGCGATCGTTTCTCCATTCTGTGAAGGAGGTCCTAGTTTTTCCTCAACTAGGTCATAGGAATTTCAAGGATGGCCTTCTGGTATAATTGCTATAATTAATAATTAGATGTTGTTGATCCTCTCATAGTTTATATCTATGCATTTTAATT
The DNA here is from genome assembly GCA_021605075.1 of Caerostris darwini. Classification (NCBI taxonomy): domain Eukaryota; kingdom Metazoa; phylum Arthropoda; class Arachnida; order Araneae; family Araneidae; genus Caerostris; species Caerostris darwini. Next base: position 114,371 of record BPLQ01013698.1, on the reverse strand, counting down.
TACTTATTACTTCATCATAAATTTATTAATAATATTATCAGTAATGAATACATTATTTAATTACCGTATTGTAACGTCTCAGCCTATACTAGACTTATAACGGCTTCAAGAAGAGGGCCGCTTTCAGGTTCATGGGAACTCTTTGATTTTTATTTACAAACATTATGTATATACATAGCCAGGGATAATGATCAACCCAGGACTACCATCACACTTGCAGATGCTAACACAGTTGCCAAAAGCCGACTCATTCCTCGTAACTTTAAGAAGCCACTCATCACGGACTTCAACTGCCCTAGGAAGCTGACATCAGTTATTAGCAGACTCGGGACTAATCATTACAGAGGGATGAAGATTCTCCCAGACAAGACCAGGGAATACATCCCCTGCAGAAATTGCCCCAACGCTTTCCTAACACCTAAGCACATTCTAGAGCGCCCAGCACTCACTCCCCATGTTCTGCAATCGAGGCCAACTTAAGAGAAGTCCTGTATAGTGAAGCGGCGTCATTGCTAGGGGCCGCTATCGTGAAGACTTTTGACTTGATCTAACTTTAATAATAATATTTTAAATTCATGGACACGATAACAACATCAACAACATATATATATATGGGAACCTGATGGCCGAATGACTAACGCTCTAGTGCTCGGTGCTACAGGTTTTCGAGTTCGAGTGTCGGCAGTGCCGTAAATGTTTGTAGTGGTTCAAAATCCACTTTAAAATTAGGCCCCGTTCTAATATGGTTGTAGAGCGTTGGACATAGGGCTGACAACCGTACCCCATAAAAAGAAAAACATCCCTCGTCTCATAATCTTCGAGTAGTCAGACGGCCTTGGCCCACAATGGTGATGTTGTGGTACTGATGATGATATATATTTATATACAGAACTCTATTTACGAAGAAAGGAAAATTAAAGATATAAATTAGATACACAAGAGTAATTCACTCCAAGTTCGGAGATTTTCTGAATTCCCGAATCTACGACGAATCTAATTGTCTGCAGTGCAACAGACCTTAATTATCACACGGCGTGATTCACGAAACCACAAGAGTCTCACTTTGAAATGAGGCGGAAAACTCCGGCCTATTCAGTCACTTCAGAGAAAAACAAAAGAAGAAAACAACACTTCTAGTCGACTCGTTGTAGAACTCCGTCTATTCTTCACCAAAAATCTCTCTTTAAGACAATCCGTCAAGAAGGAAGGGGAGGGGGCAGCTTCCCTCACTTCTCATTGGAGTATACATTTCTCAGTTCGTGGTCTATCGTTCATCACGATGGAACAACTCATGGTGTATTCCATATTCAATCTGTAGTTGTTTCTACCAGTGAAGGTCTCACAGACATTCGCTAATTTTCTCGTTACTTGACACCGAATATCTGCTATGAGATTTGAGTGACAGGTTGTTCTCATGAGTACAAAACTCTAATAGCATGTAATATAACTACCCACAATAAAGCTCGTCTACTGTCAAATTTGAGTGATGGGCTTATTATATATTTTTTAAATAACATACATTCCGCTCTCCTGGGAATGAATAGCCAAAATTCTTCTCGTGAGAAAAAATATTACAGTATGCATTTTCCATAATTCCTTCAATTATTATAAAAGCAGATAATTTTACCCAAGAAAAATGGATTCAAGTTTTTCAACCGTTAACTAGGAAACAATTAAATGTAATTAATTTATCTTGCTGAATTACTTTGCCCAAGTAGGAAAAAAAACAAAAAAAAACCCGAAATATGTAATTTGCACCAATTTACATAATAGAAACTTGAAACCGTCTAGCAATTTTTAATAATTACATGCTTAACTGTTGTTATAATAAAGGTTTTTTTTTTTTGGTAGAGAAAATATTTGCATAAGGAGAATTAAAATTACGTGAGGGGTTAAAAGTTGTAATTAAAAGTAATTACGGAGAATACGCATTGTTAAATGTGTAGCATTTGGAGCTCTCATTCGAAACACTTAGTTAGTTTGAGTAGGTTTTCATTTCATGTACTTCGCTCATAGTAGTTCAGGCGTAGGCCTACTTCATATGATACATTTTAATTAGTAAACAACCACACGGAATAATAACCCTTTTGTAATGATTCTTTTAGGGTTGGTGTGATGATTATGCGCAAAAATTATTTAAATGTGTAAGGTTTAACTATAATTAAATTGTCGCGAGAGGTCGCCACTGTGACCAGTAACTAGTACCATAACTGTGTGAACTGGTAAGTACAAGAGATTTAGAGACGACGAGGAGAACGCTAGGAGCAATTAAGACGGTCAGGGACCGTATGAGATATGCTTACGGTTTTAAGTATTACATAGGATTGATATTGTGGAAGAGGCACAGGGTGCCATTATTGTTGTTAATAAACTCATATAGCCTGAATGGCGCTCTGGCGCTCGGTACCACACTTTTTGGGTTCGAGTCCCGGCGGTGCTATGGATGTTTCTAGTGGTTCGGAATCCACTTTAAAACATAGGTCCCGGTCTAATATGACTGTAGAGCGTTGGGCGTAAGGCTGACAACCCTACCCCATAAAAAGAAAACATCTCATGTTTAGAAATCTGCAAGTAGGCAGACGGCCTTGGCCCACCATGGGGCTGTTGCGCCGATGATGATGATGAAATTCATGTAGAAAGATTGGAGTGTTTCCGTCCACCTAACACAATTAGTCGCTAGCAAGCAGGCAACAAATGCCTTAAATCAATAAAATAAAAGGATATACTGATTTGTTTGAATAAAATAAGCTGTGTTGAATGGATGGTGAAATAAAGCATCCATTCAAGTAATTTATTTTTAAAGTTTTTTCCGTTACCAGTTGTTCTTGAAAGGTCAGTTAAATTGAGAGCTGTTCATTGTGACCATTGGATATAGACGCAGCTGAGACGACTTAAATTTGATGGAAGAACCTATTCGGGTGTTTATGAAAAGTGGGGGCAAAGAAAATCCTTTTGAAATGGAAGAGATGGGAAAAGTCTGGGGATTATACCAATCTTTAGTACTACAGGTGGTGTATGTTGTTGGCTTGGTTTGATTTGTCGCTCTATTATCATTTTATGCACACTTTAGGCTAATTAGACCGGGGCCTACAATTTAACGTGGATTACTACTACTACTACACGACACCACATCAATGTGTCTAGAGCTGAGAAGCCCCTATACAGTTTGGGAATGTTGTGGGCGAGAAGTCTAACTGGGCTCTGTGACACTCTTACAGCCATATGAGATCGGAACCTACAGCTTAAAGTGGATTCCTAACAACTACAAACATCCATGGCATCACCGGGGCTCAAACCCGAAAACCTGTGGCACAGAACGCTAGACACTGCGGCAATTCAGGCCCAGTTTAACGTGGATTCCCAGCCACCAACAAACATACCACCGCCACGATTCGAACCTGAAGCCTGCGATACCAACGACCAGAGCGCTAGCCAATTGGCCACCGTGTTGCGTTTATTGTAGGATGGCTAACATAGTTGATTGACAGAGGGGACTTTCAAATGATAATATTATGTTTAGAGATATCCGACTTTCTCGTTGGTTTTGGCCATTTGAAGAAAATTTTCAGGACTAATAATAGGTGATCAGAAAATCTTCATGAAATATATTGATACTAATAATAGGTGCAAAATTAATATTTATACAACTCTCATCATATCTAGCGCTCTGGCGCTGGCTGCCACAGGTTTCGAGTTCGAGTCCAGCGATGCCATGGATGTTTGTAGTGGTTCGGAATCCACTTTAAGCCGTAGGTTCCTATCTTATATGACTGTAGAACGTCACGGGGCCCAGTCAGACTTCTCACCCACATCATTCCCAAACTGTAAAGGGGCAACATCAGCTCTAGGCACAATGATGTGGTGTGGTGTAGTAGACCTATTATATCGTATGTCAGTGAACACTGGCCATTAACAAAAGCAGATGAAGGCAGATTTATAATTTTTGAAAGAAAAATACTTCGTAGAATTTTGGGTCCAGTTTGAGAGATAGATGGAGAATTTTGTTTAACTGTGAAATCTAAAACTATGAGCAACCTATTAATACTACCAGATTCATCAAATCTTTTCGCATCAGATGGCTTGGGCATGTTTTTTAGATGTGATAACATGAGCCGTGTTAAAAAAGGATGACATTTACAAATGTAGAGGGTACCAGGAAAAGAGGTAGACCTCGTACAAGGTGGTTTGGTTTGTCGCTGTACGGTCATTTTGTGAGCACACGAGAGTTAAACAAACCGGGACAGTTTAAAGTGGATTCCGAACCACTAACAAACATCCATGCCACCGCTAGGATTCGAATCTGATACCTGAGATACCAAGAAGCCAGCCACATAGCAACCAGGCTGCGCACAACATGGGTAGACTGCGTAGTGGCAGATCTAAGACTTTAAAAATAAGTTGTTGGCGGATTGTGACGTCTGATCGGATTTGCTAGAGGTAGCTTGTTGAGACGGCCTTGGTTTGTAGCAGGCTGTAGTGCAAGTAAAGAACAACAACAACAACAATTGTACAAAAAGAAAGTTGGTAAATTATGTACAGCCTCTGATCAACATTTATTTACATTTTGAGTTAAGTTGTAATGAAAATAGAAAAACCGTCAACTGATATGAAAAGTCAAAGAAATGGTTAGTTGGAGACTTTTATTAGATGTAGAGATTTTTGAGCTAGTTTTAAAAGTTATTATACTGTTCAAAAGAATTCTATATATTTTTCATCACTAAATAAAATTATTGATTTCTATAAACATTTTTTGTTAATGAGTTGGCAGTTTTGTTGATATTGTTGGCAGTTTTTTAAAAGTTATACCTTTTCTATGTATCACCATTGCCTATAATAAAGCGGATGCATGTCTAAAGATTTTTTTCAAGGAACTGGTCTAAATTTGCCCGTCTTATACATGAATAAATTAGGAAAACATTCAATCAGTCATTTTGACTACGGCGAGACAAACCAAAATGTATATGAATCTATCGTTTTAAGTGACAATAATTAATCAAAGATGGGAACCAAATCTATAATATCATTTTTCAAAAAGGAACAATAATTATTCTATGACGATTTTTATATTAACCTAAACAGGGAAGTTAATTAAAAAAAATACGTTAAAATATTTAAACTATTGATCGATTATTATGACATCACAAGTTAAAAAAAAATAAATTATGTTTGCATAATTATTTAACAATGCACTCTGATGAAATTTTTATAACACATATTTTGTTTTTCAATTATGATCACATAAATAAATGATAGAAATAAACCGAATGAATTTGAATTTCTCGGAATTCAGCTCATAATTTATTAATATTTTTGTGGAATAAAATCCCCCCCAGGAATATGAAAAGTCATTCCATAAATTAAATTCGGAATTAATTACTTAATCATTTTTCCGCGGTTCAAAAGGAGAAAAAAAAAGAAAGATTAAAGTAGTGAAACCTAGAGATTCATATTTCGAAAGTTCGCTTGAAATAAATGAATTCGATGACAGACGATTTTTCTTCCTTTTTTTAAATCCGCCGCCATTTTATTCCCAGAATGAATTTTAAATTAAAAGCGAATATATGGAGTGCAGATTTTTTTAAATAAATATTTCGCTAGGAATTACAGCCATAAATAGAACAAAAGCTACGTTGAAGCGGTAAGCCTCTTTAAACCATTTTATTCTTTATTGATATTCGAAAGATCATGTTTAGTAAGTATGGTAATGAATCAGCTTATGATATTAAGGAAATGTATACATATTTTGCTAGCAGAACATTTGAGGATTTTCTCAGAAAGGATCCTGAAATAGCCACTGTAGAATAATTATTTTTAACTGTTATTCTATCGAATGCTTTAAAATACTCCATTTGATGTTAATTGTTCGGATGGAACATTTATGTATTTTTTTCTAATCTTTTAAATTTTGCAGTGAGGCATAGTTATCAACATTTGGATTATTTCTTTCAAGAAAAATAAAAATCTAATCAAATACTTTTTAGTGGTCGTCACATTCTTTCTTTCTTTCTTTTTTTTACTGGAAATAAGTATAAATTTAATATTTTTAAATAATAATTATTTTGTGTAAATTATTTAATTAATATGCATAATAGATAAATTTGTTTTTTTTCATTAATTATATATCCAAAATATTCTAATACAAAATAAATATATTTTAATACATATAAATATGACTTTAATCTGTTAAGTAATTCACTTCAAATTAAATTAAATTTCAATAAACATTTTTTAATACATAATATTTATTCATATATATTAATATTAATATTTACTCATATTTTTACATAATATTTATTTATTTATTCATACATAATATTTAATATAATACCTATTCATGGCCCAAGTTATCCTACGATGCTGTTTGATTTTGCATTGACGTTGTGCTTTGTAATTACTGTCTTAGGAAACGAGGAGACTCGAGGGCAATTATGATAATGTATGTGAGGTGTTGTATAGACAGTCTGACGACCTGATGTGCTTATGTGTCTTCTTAAACATGATTTGCAAATTTGACGAAGCTACAACAGAAGCACAAAATAAACTATTCTGCCTGTTAATAATTTTTGTAGGGCCTGATGGCCGAGTGGCTAGCGCTCTGGCGCTCGGTACCACAGGTTTCGGATTCGAGTCCCGGCGGTGCCATGGGTGTTCATAGTGGTTCGGAATCCACTTTAAACCGTAGGTCCCGGTCTAATAGGATCATAGTGTTGCGGGGGTAGTGTTACTCGCGTCCATAGCATATCTTCAAGCTACACGTGCTCCCTGGGTAGTGCTCAATGAATAACAGTGGTGCAGCCCTTGCTTATGGCATAAAGATGAATTGTCTCTGTACTGCCAGCTGCATTAGAACAACAAAAGACGAACTATTATTAGAATTTAATATTTATTTACTATTATTAGAAGGGCCTGAATGGCCGACTGGCTAGCGCTCTGGCGCTCGGTACCACAGGTTTCGGGTTCGAGTCCCGGCGATGCCATGGATGTTGTAGTGGTTCGGAATCCACTTTAAACTGTAGGTCCCGGTCGAATATGATCGTAGAGCGTTGCGGGGGCATTGTTACTCCGCGTCCGTATCTTCAAGCTACACGCACCCCCTGGGTAATGCAAAGAGAGTAACGTCTGTGCAGCGCTTGCCTTAAGGCATCCAAGACCAAGCTGCCTAAGTGTTTGCCAGCTGCATTAGAAGAAAAAAAAATATCTCTAGAATATTTATTTATTATTACGAGAATTTATGTTGCGCACCATGAAGTTGATTTGCCTTAAAAAGGTATTCCATATCAACGTCTAAAATAAATTTGCCAATTCATGAGATTGTGCACATTTAAAAAAAATTTTTTTTTTAAATTTGCAAATGTTTAAAAAAACAAACTCTACCTTCTTTCCGTTTATCCTTTACTAAATGGTTCAAATTTGATTAATTTCAAATGTTAGAATATACTATCGTTTAAGGGCATTAAAACATGATTAACAGAAAACGAAACTGTTGAAATAAAAGTCACGAAATTTTTGAATACAATCATTTTCTTCCTTAACAATCGTAATGTATAAATTACAAAAAGTTTACAAAGACAGAATGTGTAGTTTCAACAAAGTTAAAATCATTAAATGATTAACTCGATTGGAATATTTTTCTTGATTTCATTATCGTTGAGACAAAACGTGAGGCCTGTTTGATAATTTTTAGAATCAAGATGTTAATTATGCCGAGTTACTTTTATCGATCCGAAAATCAATTGCATTTACGTAAGCTTATATAACATATGACGTAGTCTTTTCTGCATAACTGTAACCAGACATTTCAATATTGCGAACTATCTATATGTTTTGCTTTTTATTGTAAGCCTTTATATATATATTGTGTATGTTATTGTCGTAATGTTATTATTTATTTATGTCGCAAACAGATATCCGTTCTAAGTATGTCACAAGCATAAACACGTTGATTTTTTTGCGCATTGTTACAAGCAGCCGCGAACCCTGGATTTTTTTTGGGGGAGGGAGGGGGGGGGGCTGCAAACACCCATTACACCGCCGGTACTCAAACCCGAAATCTAGTGGCAATCACTATGGCATCAAACGAATATCAATTATGAAAGTTTACTCGGTCACCAGGCCCCTCTGAAGTTTTCCTGGTTTAGCTTCATTAAATGATCATCGAAATATTGATTATTTAATGATTATTTACATAAACGACGTAGCTATTGAGCTTTTAAAACTGTTACGATTTTGTTGAGCCACTATTTTTTGGGTTTGAGTCCCGGCGGTGTAATGGGTGTTTGTAGTTGTTCAGAATCCGCTTTAACTCGTAGGTCCCGGTCTACTAATACTACTACTAAACCACACCACACCACGCCATGCCACATCGCTGTGCCTAGAGCTGAGTTGCTCCTTTACAGTTTGGGAATGATGTGGAAGAGAAGTCTTGATTGGGCTCTATCAATTATATGAGACCTGGACCTACGGTCAAAGTGGATTCTGAAGCACTACAAACATCCATGGCACTGCCGGAACTCCAAACTGAAACCTGTGGCACCGAGCGCTAGACACTATGCCATTCAGACCAAGGTCTAATATGACTGTAAGAGGGTTGAGCGTAGGCCTGACAACCCAACCCCTTAAAAAGAAAGCATCTCCTGTCTCGAAATCTGTCGGTACGTAAATGGCCTTGGGCCACCATTGAGCTGTTGCGCCATTGAAAAAGAAGGAAAATTCCCGCACAATCACCAAATTGAAACACAAGAATAAAATTGATACTGATAAGAAACATTCCGATTCATTGAATTACTGAATATTTAACAAAAACCAATTGGGCCCAATAAGTTTCAACACAGACATATTACACTTATGGACTTGGAGGGGATTCAAACCCACCAGCCATCCACATGGCTGCGCTGCTGACTTTCCTCATTTCTGAAAGTAGTGACTGCAATGTATTCCACCAGTGAATTGAATCTATATCCTCTTATATGCTAGTGCGGCCTGATAGCCAATTGGCGATGGATGTTTGTTAGTAGTTCGGGATCTACAATAAAATGTAGGTCCCGGTCTAATTAGCTCAAAATGTGCAAAAGATGACCGTAGAGCGACAAACGAAACCAAACTTACATGCTGGCTGCGCGCATGCCCACTATGTAACGCTTTCAGTTATTTATATTTCATTGCATTTTATGCAGTGGATTTTTCTACTTCTTTTTTACTGACAAATGCATAAAATTAACTTTAAAACAGTTCTTTTACTAGAATAATGGATCTAAATAGCTTGAGATAATGAATGTAGTTGAATTATAGTTAACTCTTTAAGAGTGACAAACACTTAAAACTTGGAAACCGAACCAACCGTTCTTCTAAAAGCGATAACTCAATCCTTTTACATCACTTGAGTCGTCAAGTTTCTGCGTTTATACCATTCATCAATTACAGGGAAAGGAAAAGTTCTTCGAGCGCGAGGCTCTTAACTGCAACCTTGACCTCCATATATCTCCGTTGATCCTGCAATGACTAACGCACGATATTCCAACTCCAACTTTTACCCTTTCTCTCCTTTATGCTAATGAATTTCGAGTATTCCGCCGTATTTTGCATTGCATTACGAAACGTTTTACAATTCACTCGTTCAAACGAGCGCCATAAATTGTTCGTATTCGCTAATCAGCAGCGATTGTGCTCCTCCAGCGTTACAAATAATCTCCCTGGAAGTTTTAACTGCACCCGCGGCCTTCGCATACTGCATTCGCGGAACTCGTGGAATATTATTTATGGTGCTTTAAAGAACGGCCAAAACGCGTCAGAAATCTAATGTTTCGGGAAAGTTGAGATGGGAAAGCTTTTTTTTTTTTTTTTTTCTAACGAGCAAAATATCTGAAGCGTGGTGACGGGGGAATTTTTTTTTTTTCTTTCCGTATTCGGAAGTGTCATTAATTGGCGTTTAAAAGAAACCATATGTTATCTAGGAAACTTTAATCCTTTCTGGGAGGGGAATATGTAATTTAAAAAGCTATTTCTGCATAAATATATATTCACTAATTGTTCGTCCTTTAAGGAAAAGGTTTAATTCATAAATTTAATAAGAACGAAGATATCCCTTTTTTTTCTCTCTCTTTTTGAGAATTACATAGGAAATTATAATTTTTTGTAATTGTGTTTTTACCCATAAAATTATGGGTATTGTTGGAAGTTATAATGTTTTGTAATTGTGTTTTTATCCATAAAATTATGAGTATTCTTGGAAGTTATAATTTTTTGTAATTGTGTTTTTACCCATAAAATTATGGGTATTATTGGAAGTTATAATTTTTTGTAATTGTGTTTTTATCCATAAAATTATGGGTATTATTGGAAGTTATAATGTTTTGTAATCATGATTTTATCCATAAAATTATGGGTATTATTGGAAATTATAATTTTTAGTAATTATGTTTTTACCCATAAAATTATGGGTTTTGTTTGTAGGAGCTGGTTTTTCATACTCAGTAGGATTTTTAATTATTTTTATTGGTTATATATATTTTTTTTATGATTTATTATTAGTTTATTATTATTATTTTTTTAAATTTTTATCATGATCAATTATTGGTTTATTATTTTTTTTAAATTTCTATCATGATCTATTATTGGTTTATTATTATAATTATTTTTTTAAATTTCTATTATGATCTATTATTGATTTATTATTATTATTATTTTTTAATTTCAATCATGATCTTTATTTGTTTATTATTATTATTTAATTTCTGTCATGATCTATTATTGGTTTATTATTATTTTTTTTAAATTTCTATCACGATTTATTAGTTTATTATTATTATTATTTTTTTAATTTCTATCATGACCTATTATTGGTTTATTATTATTATTTTTTTAATTTCAATCATGAGCTATTTTGTTTTAATTTCTTTCACGTGTTTTTTTTTTTTTATTTATAATATTTATTTTAATTTCTTTCTCGAGCTAATATTTATATAATTAATTGCTTACATTTAAAATTGTTCCAAAATATATCGTCTGGTGAAAACAAAAGACAATTTTATTTCAAAGTGAAAATGAGATTTTTCAAGAAAAGAAAATCGTTTGGAATTCGGCAGTTTTTTTATTTTTTAAAAGTGCTGTCATGCGTTTTATTCTTACGTTAAATTCTAAATTTTAAAAGTAATTTGTATATATCAATCCAGCCGATTATTTTTCTTCTTATTTTTTTTTTATTTTATGAAAACATCTTTTTATTTTTTTATTTTTTTTTATTTACAAATTTATTTTTGTTAACCTATTTTTTCAATCGTCATGTAATTTGTCAGCTAATTACATT
>BPLQ01013698.1:71645-93809 GCA_021605075.1 Caerostris darwini | reverse complement strand
TGGTGAAGGATTTAGTGGCCGCCAGGATTCGAACCTGAAGCCCGTGGTACCAAAGGCCAGAGCGCTAGTCAATTGGCCATCTGGCCACTTGAAATGCGGAGGAGTTCAATGCATCAAGAATGTAGTTACTATGAATTAAAGTGAGATTCATACAATCTAGTATGAATCTTGAATTACTGGCCATTATGAGTTGCTGAATTCATCATGAACTGAATTCCAAGAAGCTCTTGAGATGATTCTTAGAACTCTATACTGAAGAGCTTATATTTTGTTTCGATTCATACTGAAATACTTATTTAAAGATATGGATTTTGTTAGAAAAAAATAGTCTTGAATACTTTTAATGAGTGGGGTCGTAAGGAGGATTTTGTTCCAAAACTTGCTTCTCAGTACTTAATATGACATCTATAGGTGAGTTTGCATTTTAAAATGAATCCAAAGTATTTGGTGATCCAATCTAAAGATTCGTTAAAGAGATCATAGGGCCTTGAAGATATTCGGTGGGAAATCCTTCGACATGCGGAGGAGTACAATATATCGAGAATGTAGCTACTATGAATTAATGTGAGATTCATAGAATCTAGTATAATCATGAATTTCTAATCATTACGAGCTACTAAATTCATCATGAACTGAATTCCGAGATTTGGTTTGTCGCTCTACGGTTATTTTGGGCACACTTTAAGCTAATTAGACCAAGACCTACAGTTTAACGTGGATTCCAAACCACTCATAAACATCTATGCTACCGCCACGATTCGAACCTGAAGTCTGTGGTACCAAAGGCCAAAGCGTTAGCCAATTGACCATCAGGCAGCCTGAATTCCAAGCAGCCCCTGAGATGATTCTTGGAACTTTATTTTGAAGCGCTTTTATTTTGTTTCGATTGATACTAAAATACTTATTTAAAGATAAGGATTTTGTTAAAAAAAAATTATAAATTCATTTCAATGAGTGGGTGGATGCATTTCAATAACGATGAATACATTTCAATGAGTGTGGGGATACATTTCAATAATGATGAATGGTAAATTTTAAATATTATCGTTATCTATGTGATTAATTTATTTCTATAAAATGGTGAATTTCAACGTAAAAGTGATAAAATGTCAAAATATTCATCTTACAATCTAATATTAAACAAATCAAAGACTAAAAATATTTTATTCTGTAAGGAAATTCCTAGGCTGTACAAAATTCGCATTTGAAAAACAGAAGAAAAATTGTAAATTTCAATACTTGTTATAAAATTCCTTTATTTTTTAAAATACATCTGATTCAACTGAATATAAAATTATCTGTTTTTAACCATTGCTTTAAAGATTTCATGCTATTATGTAAAACTTCTGAAAATATTTTTTGTTTAATGTTCAAAATTGCCTTATTATTATTATTATTTTATTAATTTCCCATAAATGTTGGATGTCTGGTGAATTGTGGTGGAGTTTAAAGCACTTTGGAGTAGCTGTACAGTAACCACAGACTGTTTATGACCTTGTGCTCAGGAGCGTTGTCCGGACTATTCATAAAATTGATATCATTATCAAGATTTTGAGTGATTTTTTTAAAATTTCTGTACAACGCATCGATGTACTGATAGAGATCCATTTTCGTTTGTTCTCCTTTTCTCCCATACGTCGACTTTGTAGTCTGAGCAAAACAAATAAACCAACTTTCATTAATTTAAACTTCCTACAAACAAATTAAACTTTCTGTACAGAAAGATAAAACGAATAAAGCTCCAAACAAATGAATCGTGCTTTATTGATATATGACCATTCATTACTAATTTCTTACATAAGAGTCCTAATCTTTGTATTGTTTTGCAAAATTCATACCGGGTTGGGTTTTTTATTTGGCGATAAATGGCTTTTTTTCCTTACCTCCTGATCAAGATATTATAAATGATATCTAGAATTATTTGTAGATAAATTTTTTTGTCTAAATATTTTTCAGCTTCTGATTTGGACACCTCATCAAATAACTTCCCTCATATTGTTGAAAATGAGAGGTTCTTTCATTGTTCACTTCATCACTAATTTATGAGATAAATTGTTAGTAAATATCCGCATAACAATGTTTACAATTTTCAGCAAATACCTATTCCATTCTGATTTGGACAAATTAAATAGTTTTCTTTATTTTGCAGGGTTCGTCGGGGGGTACCAGAGCGCTAGCCACTCGCCCATTCAAGCCCCTGTTTTTGTTAATTTATATCGTAGCTTATCCCTCTTTCCTGGTTTCATTCATCATTCATTTATGAGATAAATTATTATTAAATATTTGTATAACAATACTTACAATTTTCCGCAAATATTTACGCCTTTCCGGTTTAGACACTTCATTAAATATTTTTCTTCATTTAGTCGAGTTGTTTATTATTTATATTTTAGCCTACCCATCTTTTGTTCCATTCATCACTAGTTTATGAGCTAAATCGATATTAAATATCTGTATAACAACGTTTACAATTTTCCGTAAATATTCACGCCTTTCTGATTTGGACCACTAAATATTTTTCCTGATTTTATTCATAATGTAAGGTTAGTTGTAAGATTTGTTTTTGTTAATTTATATTTTATCTCACCCATCTTTCATTGTTACATTCATCCTTCATTTATGAGATAAATGGTTATTAAATATCTGTATAACAATTTTCCGTAAATATTTACGCGTTTTATTACACTGATTGATGAAAAAACAATCGATTACACTGAATTCAGGGAAGATTTACAATTTGAATTGAAAGTATACAAATCTCAGTTGATGTAAGAAAAGTTACAATGGAAAAACTCAGGAAATAAATTATATCGTGTTGTAAAGAGCGATGAGGAATAGTGCATTGTAAATGAATCAATATGTATTACCTAAAACGTAGATCCTTAAATTATAGATTTGTATTGATCTTTGAATTAGGCACTTTTATAGGCCCAACAATTATAGATTTCTCAGTTAATTCCTGTTAGGTTTGTCCCTTTTATAAATAGTATATTTCGGTCAATTTTCATTGACTTACATTATCTAGAATTGATCAGATCTATATTACAATAGATTAAAAAATTCTAGAGCTTTAAACAATTTTCAAGAAAATTCTAAGTTAGTATATTTCAAAGTCTTTGCAAAATTCAGGTCTATTTGACATCTTGAAGCTGTACAGTGAGAACATATTCACACTGATTTATTACTCTAGTAATACGAGCGTGGCCTATACATCAAATTGCTTTACATTACCACTGGCGGTTTCTCATAGCATAAAGGGCTCAGAAGTTATGGTGTAGGGTCTGTCGGGAAATTTGATTAAATGCTCCTATGTAGTCACAAATTATATTTGGATCCCATTAACATCTGACTTAGAATTAGCCTATGACTTATGAATCATATTTTAGGACCGATAGTTTAAGACATTGGGATAAATGCTTATAAGTTATAATCCTGTAAGCCGACATGGCAAGCAATTGCATTTTAAAAAAAAGCAAACATATATTTGATACTTAAAATAGGAATACGTTTTATGTTTTTTTTTAATAATGCCTTTTTAATTGAAAATAATAACAAATTGTTATTGGCTGAAAGTATACTTCAATGCTGTTTGATTATAACTAAAAACTGATGCATAATTTTGATATTTAGTTTTTTGAAGGTCATCTCATTAATATATGAATTCTTTAAAAGTTAGCTCTTATTCGCTGGGATTTTAAAATATACTTCATCATCAATGAGGCAACAGTCCCATGGTGGGCCAAGGCCGTCTACCTACTGGCAGATTTCGAAACATGAGATGGTTTCTTTTTATAGGGTGGGCTTGTCAGCCCAACAGTCATGTTAGACCGGGACCTATGGTTTTAAAGTGAATTCCGAACCACTACAAACATCCATAGTACCGCCGGGACTCGAACTCATGACATCGTGCGCTAGTCACTCAGCCATCAGGCTCCTTAAAATATACAGTTTCATTTATTATTAAAAAAATCGTTATTTAGAAAATTATGTACTGATAACAAATCAATAGAATTAAAAAAAAAATTTATTTTAATTTAATTTAATTTTTATTTTTATTTATTCATCATTATTTTTTTTTTTGTATATATCATTGGAATATTTTATAGTCTTGATGTGGATCCACTATATAAAAATAATTTGGCGATAAAAAATAACCAGGATTATAATATATTATCTTATTCTTCAATAAAGCTATCTTTAGGATTTTTTTGTACTGTTTGTTAATTTTGTAGATGTGCATGATTTTTCGATCTTGTTTTTATGCATTTTTTTTCTTTTATATTTACTCTGCTATTGTGCTATTGTAGTGTTTATGAAATTATGCATTTCTTCAATGATGTAATAAACCAATCTTTAATAATCTTAACCAATCTTAAATAATTTCAAGGATATCCAAGGATTTCAAGGTTTATACTATACAATAACATGTTAATATTTTTTTGTGTGTTATACATTTCTTAAAAATCATGGTGGATCATATAACAAGTGATTTGATTAAATATTATTCACCAAGAATATAACCGAAACTTTATTAAAAATTTAATGCAAATATCCATGCAATGTTATTTAAATTATTGTGAATAATTTTAGATTAGATATTATTTGTTAAATTTTAGATTAGATATTATTTTTAAAATTATAGATTAATTTTCTGATATTTCATATATTACAAAAAACTCAAATTAGAGTATACCAAAAGGCCAATCTCGTTATTTGAGAAATGGAACTTTAATATAGAAAAATGCCAGAGAACTAACACTGTTTAGCCTGATAAGGTTCAAAATATGAAAATTAAATCATGGTGTTTCTGGCGATCTATTCTGTTTATATGTCTTATTGAAATTAAGTTACGTTGTTGCAGTTACTGAATATGCCAAAGTGCCAACTGATTTTGAATCTATGTATCTTTTCGAAATTTCGTATATATTTTTATTTCTTATATTTTTTTATGTATATTTATTTTTATATATATTTATCGCTATATATACATATAGAAAAGAAAAATGTGAATGTATTAATTGTTCATACGTGATTGAAAAACTATTTATGGTAGTATTAAGCATCTTTCTGTGAGTTTTTTTAGCGGCCTGGTGGGCAAGTGGCTAGCGCTCTGGCCTTTGTTATCCCAGGCTTCAGGTTCGAATCCTGTTGGTGGCATGGATGTTTGTGAGTGGTTCAAAATTCACGTTAAACTGTAGGTCTTGGTCTGTTTAGCCTAAATTGTGCACTAGAGGACCGTAAAGCGACAAATCAAACCTTGGATTTTTTTAAAATTTTGATTGGTTAATAATCTTCTTTCTAAAGTAAATTGTACTTCAATAGTTACTAAAGCCTGGCTGTTATCATTTCATATCATACATAGCAATAAAATTTATTTCATGCATTTAATTTGGGTTTATTCAGTTATTTTCAAATAAAGTTCCACCAAACGATATTTTGGAGTCGCTAAAAATTTATTATAGGTTAAGAAAATTTATCAAAATAAACTAAAATGTTACGTTTTTATTGACTAATATTTGAAGAAAATTATGATTTTCAATATTTTTTATAAATTATAATTTTTATTCAAAATTATGATTTTCAATATTTTTTATAAATTATAATTTTTATTCAAAATTATGATTTTCAATATTTTCTACATTGAATCATTTCTTACAAGGAAAAAAAAGTAAAAACACATCTGGAAAACGGAAGGAAAACTTCAATCAGCATCGAAGAATAAATCAGTTTACTAATTTTTTAAAAATTCTTATTCAATTCCTTCTATTAACTCACACTCTCCCTATATATATCTTGTTCAAATTTTCAATCGATAATAAAATACTTTTTATTCATCCACTCAAGTTTATAAAAATGCATTTGAACTTGCAGTAGATGATATTTGATGTTAATACAGTTTTTTCAAATATTAATTCAGTAATTAAATTTGATTAATTAATTTAAATCTTTTTTAGATTTAAGTTGCATGTAGGGCGCCCATAGAGGGCGCCAGATAAAATTTAA
The DNA here is from genome assembly GCA_021605075.1 of Caerostris darwini. Lineage (NCBI taxonomy): Eukaryota > Metazoa > Arthropoda > Arachnida > Araneae > Araneidae > Caerostris > Caerostris darwini. The sequence continues at coordinate 87,806 of BPLQ01013698.1, read as the reverse complement.
AAAATGAATGAAAATTATTTATAAAGGACTTCCTGCAATATAGTGAGAGAAAAAAAGTAGGAATTGACTTTTAAATTTTTTTTTTTTTATATATAACTTGTTTTTTTAAAGGTGAATCTAACTTTAATTCCAAAGAAATCCCTTTTCAAAATCGGACTTCCCGGAATCCTTGATTTCTATGGGAGGGGGTGATCAGACGATTGGACTATTACGATTCTGACCCTGTTGTATAATAACTTTGAAAATAGCTTAAGGTCAAACGATTTCAACGAATGGTTCATCTGAGGGAACTGCCTGCGATTTTACAGACAGTGTGCGGAATGACTGGACAAGGTCAGTTCAGTCAGGGGGTGGGAGGGAGTTGCTGTCCCTTGTCCCACACACTTCCCGCTGACCTCTTAACAGGGAGAAAAGACCTCAGTACGATAAGACTATCAAATTACCGTCGCTCCTTCTACTCTATGGTCATCGTTCTGCGCATCACACGTTATATTTCGCAACTTTTTTGCTTCTTTTTCAATTCCTACTGTTAGTTCACACTCTTCCTATGTGCAGTAGAACCTGTTTAAGTCGAACTTCAAGGGAGACGCCAAATAATTCGAGTTATAGAGTTTTCGATTTAGGGAGGATTTCGACTTACGCGGATTTTGTAAGGAAACATTCGACTTGTAGAGGTTTAGATTCTTTCTGACTTATTTTGAGTTAGAGAGGTAGAATAAATAAAAATTCAACTTACAGAGGTAATAAACATGTTTATTTGCAACTTAAAAGTTATATTATGTACTACAATACTAAATCAAAATAATTCCTAAAATTAAAAATATTAAGTATTAAAAAAGTCAGTTATTATTATTTATTGATTATTATTATTATTATTTTTTTTTTTTTTTTTGCTTTAAACAATTCGATCGTTCTGTATCTATAGCATTATCTAAGCTATAAAGAGCAGAAAATTCTTTTTCTTCCTAGTTGCTATTTCATAGAATTGGTTATTCTATTTACTATATGCTCATACATTGTTTTCAAAGAAACAATGAATGTGCATTGTCGGCAAATCCTTAAAGTCGGTAACTTATTTTTCTTCGAGCTATAGAGGTAATTAGTTTCAAATGATCAAATTGTAAAGGTTGTAAAAAAGATGGTAAAATCAAACATTGCTAATGTTCGAGATACAGAGGTCCAATTTTTTTTTTTTCGAGTTGCGAAGGAAAATAAATATCAAAATGGCTTGTCGGGATTGACTCATTATTTCGACTTATAGAGTGTTGAAATTTCGAGTCATGGAGGTTTTGGGGCTTGAAGGGAAAAGAACAAAAAAATTTTTCGAGTTGTGGAGGTTTTCGACTTATCGAGGTTCGACTTAAAGAGGTTCTACTGTATATTTATATACCTACAAATATACAGTAGTATATTGTTCAAATTTTCAATCGTTCATAAAATACTTTATTCATCCACTCAAGTTCAAATACATTTTTTTGAACTTGTAGTGGATGACACTGGATGTGAATACAGTTTTTTCAAATATTAATTCAGTAATTAAATTCAATTAATTAATTTTAGTTTTATATGGGAGAAAAAAAATTTCACTTCTATAAGATATTTAGCAGGATATAAATGTAGGAATCAATACCGTCAGTGGCGAAGCGTGTAGATCGCTGGAAAAAAATTTCTTTTTCAGATTCTTTTTTCATTGTGGGTTCTAGTGTGAGTGAAGAAGGGGACAAAATGGAAAATGAAACATGTCTAAATGAGTGAGAGAGATGGAAAGTGTGTATGTGTGTGAGAGAAATATTTTTTTTTCTAACTTAAAAAATGAATGAAAATTATTTGTAAAGGACTTTCTGTAATAGAATGAAAAAAAAGTAGGAATTGACTTAAAAAAATTTTTTTTTTTTTTTTTTTTAATATTTTTGTTAAATAAAAGAAGTTACAGTTACAAAATAATTTTCTTGTTTCTCGTGTTAACTTACAGCATGTAAGAGTAATTCTATATTTGTATTTTCGTTTTATTTTTATTATTATTTATCCTATGCTTTCAATACAGGCTTGATAGTTTAGAAATACCAATATTAAAAATATAACTATCTTTGATAAATTTCTGGAATCGTCAGTTATATATCCCCTATTAGTATATTGCTTCTGGATTTGAGTTATGGGTAGTAGTAACCCTATCAACAAGAACTTCGCTTTAATTTGAAAATATGCTAGCACATTATTTTCGAAAAGTCGTAACCTTCAACCATTTCAACGGCCTAATGGCCAATTGGCTAGCACTTTACCTTTTGGTACCACAGGCTTCAGATTCGAATCTTGGCTGGTGGTGGTTCTGGGCTGGTGGCTTTTTTGGTGGTTTGTAATCCACATTAAATGGTAGGTCCCGGTCTAATTAGCACAAAGCAATGACCGTAGAGTGACAAACCAAACCTTATTAATCATTTCAGCTGATCAATTTTTGTCATAAATGTATCTTATTAATGGTTATTTAATAAAAATTCCCTCGAAATATACATTACATAACGCGACAAGTCATATGCACTTTTGTGAGAAATCTTAACGCTATTTCTTTCTTATTTGTACGAACAATACTCGTGCAACGCGCCGTACAACACTAAGATAAAAGCTAATAATTGGGGTTTTGTTGAAATTATCACGTGCCTAAAAAATAAAAAATATAAATCTCTATAATAAATATAAATAATCTCGACTTCCTACGTCATCGTTATTGATTTCTGCGGATTTGTCAAAACGCACGTTCACGAAAACGTATATTATTTAATAAGAAAAGAACAAAATCTTTGAGAATTTACAAAAAAAAAAAAAAAAAAAAAGAAAAATGGCATGTGAAGTATAAAATAAACTTTAACCTAATGCTGAAAAGTAATATTTATATATATATTTATATGTAGATATATATCATCATCATGATTGGCGCAATAGCCCCATGGTTGGCCAAGGCCATCTGCCTACTGTCCGATTTCGAAACATGGGATATCTTCCTTTTTACGGGGTAGGATTGTCAGCCCTACGCTCTACAGTCATATTAGACCGGGACCTACAGTTTAAAGCGGATTCAGAACCCCTACAAACATCCATGGCATCGCCGGGACTCGAATCCGAAACCTGTGGTACCGAGCGCCAGAGCGCTACCCACTCACCATTCAGGCCCCATAAATATATATAGATATATACATATATGCATGCATGTATACCCTCATCATCATTGGCGTAAAAGCCCCTTGGTCTACTGGCAGATTTCCAAACAGGAGATGTTGTCTCCGGGGTATAGTTGGCAGCCCTTATCCAATGCTTTAGTCATATTAGACCGAGACCTACGGTTTAAAGTGGATAAGTAGATTTTCCGAACACTACAAACATCCATGGCACTTTTGGGACTCGAACCCGAAACCTATGGCATTGAGCGCGGGATTGCTCCGTGGACAACTCTGAATATTTTTACTGGGTCGGGAAGAAAGTAATATCGGTTTTCACCATTTAAATTACATGGTAAAAAACGAACCTACTTTCTTGCCAATCCAATACATATCTGCTTTTGGGGTTGAAAATGACCAAGCCAAAAATGTCTGGCACTGGAAAACGACAATTGATTGGTTTGCTTTCTTTTCTAAATTTTAATTCTTAAATCGCATTGGTTATATTTAGGACTAATTATTGAATTTGCAAGAAAGTACGTTCTGTTTTTACCATGTTTCGTGAAAACACCATGTTTGGTTTTTACCAAATGGTGAAAACCGAAAACTCTTTTTTATCAACCAATAGCAAAATAGTGGTGGTATTCTATGATCCTGTAATTACATTCTAAATATTTATAAAACTCAACTTTTAAGTAGTATAAAGCTACTTACTTACTTAACTATTCCGAACTTTACAAGAATCTTGATTCACGTAAGCAAACCTCACTGTCTGACTTAGTAATCTGTTGTCATCATTTCTGTCTCATTATTTCCATAATCGCTGGCTTAAATATTACGCATTTTACCATCTTTGCGAAATTTAATATTCCTCCCACACACTCAAAACTTTGTGGTGTTTAGGTAATAACTCCTATATAGGTAATTAACTACGCACCAATAAAGTTTTAAAACTCATGTCGATCACAAGTACTTTAAAAGGCATAGATTTTCACTCCCACTCATTGCCAAATTGATGCATCAGTTTTTCCAGTACTTAACTGTCGAAAATCGTAACCGGCAAATTGGTTTCTCATGTCATATGGCTCTAACGATCTTAGTAAGAGAGTAGAAGACATGGTTAATCAATTTCTTGAATGTGTGTATTGGCGGAACATTAACTATATTGATGGTACATGACGCAAGAAAGTAAGATATTTGTTTACGCTGGCATGGGGGGGGGGGGGGGGAAACCCCTTTTTTAAAAAAAAAAAAAAAAAAAAAATTTTTTTAGATAAAAAAAAAAAAATAGGAATAGAATATGTTCCGCGTTCGTTTGAATATTGAATTTTTCAGTTGAAAATTGCAACAACTTAATTAGAGCTTAATATTGGTTGATGGTAACCAGGGCCGGATTTTCCTATAGGCTAATTAGGCTTCAGCCTAGGGCCCCAAGATCAAGAGGGGCCCTACTTTGAAATTGTTAGCAAAATTAGAATGTCATTATTCTAAAAATAGTAAACACTAAAACACTGAATCATAAATAAGGAGAAATTCTACACTTATGACTCATAAACAAACATAACAACGTATTGGTTAAGATCAATGCGTTCGGCTGAATGGGTCTGTTCGTTTGTATAGACTAGATTGCACCAAAGTATAGTGCAGACGTTCACTGATTGCAATGGCTATATGTTTGATTAGTTATTGTTACAAGTACTATATAGGGTGCTGAGAATAAATGTCCAAATAAGTGTTCTCGACATTTTTTTTTTATTTATTATCCGGGCCACATTTCTTTAAAGATTAGTACCCATCACAACATGTTTCATTTAACATATTGATATATATCACAGTAATGATGTGTTTTATTATGTCTCATGTAATTTACAAACTTAAAAATGGGAGGTGAAAGGGCCTCTTAAGTGGAATAGTCTGGGGCCTGTTTTCATCTAAATCCGGCCCCGATGGTAACCAAAGCATATTTTATAATTTTTTCAATAAATAAGCAAAGCATCAGACAAACGGTTCACTTATATATATATATATTAGGTTGGGGAAAAAGAAATCCATTATTTTTATATGAACTTCAGGACTTTATTTAACATGCTTCGGATTGTCCGATTTGGGTCAAATATGCACCGTTTTGTTGTATGATTTGTTGCCATTTTAAAGGTAACTTCATAATGCCTCTCTCATAGAAGACCTGGTCTCTATTTGCAAAAAAATCTAGTAGTCGATTTTCACAATCCTCCCTAGATGCCAATTTTTTATCATTAAAGAAATTTTGCAATGCAAGAAAAAGAGGATAATCGCTTGGTGCCAAGTCCGGACTGTATGGCGGATGCATTAAAACTTCCCAACCAAGCTCCCGAAGTTTCTGGCGAGTCACTGTAGATGTGTGTGGCCTAGCGTTGTCCTGGTGGAACACGACACCTCTCCTGTTGGCCAATTCTGGCCGTTTCTGGTCAATCGCTATCTTCAAACGGTCCAGTTGTTGACAGTAGAGATCAGAATTTAGCGTTTGGCCATATGGAAGCAACTCATAATAAATAATCCCCTTCCAGTCCCACCAAATGCATAACAGAACCTTCCTGGCCGTTAGTCCTGGTTTGGCCACCGTTTGAGGTGCTTCACCGCTCTTTGACCACGATCGTTTTCGCACAGGGTTATCGTATGTGATCCATTTCTCATCTCCAGTCACCATCCGTTTAAGAAATGGGTCTATCTCATTCTGTTTGGCCAAGGCTTCGCAGATGGAAATTCGATCCATCATGTTTTTTTCTGTTAATTGGTGTGGCACCCAAACATCGAGCTTCTTTTTGAATCCAGCTTTGTGTAAATGGTTTAAAACTGTTTTAGGGTCGATTTTTAGCTCCTGGGCGATGTTACGACTGCTAACATGCCGGTCAACTTCGATCATTTCTCCAATTTTATCGACATTTTCGACGACCGGCCTACCTGTGCGAGGTGCATCTTTAACATCAAAAATTCCTGAACGGAATCTACGAAACCAAAATTGCACATAATTGGCTGTTACAGTATCGGAACCATAAACACCATTCACAATTTTAGCCGCCTGGCTTGCATTTTCGCCTTTGTCAAAGAAAAACTGTAAAATGTACCGAATTTTCTCTTTGTTCACTTCCATTTTTAACACCCTGTAATTCCCAACTGAATGGACCAAACAAAAAATAGAAAAAGAATTATTTTAGTACGAAGTGCCACCTTTCTAACGAGCATAAATCTGAAATTGTGTAATTGATACTTTACGTGATATCGATCACTACAGCCATCAATCGAAAAAATAATGGATTTCTTTTTCCCCAACCTAATATATATGATACATTTTATAACTATTTAAGAAAAATAGCGATTATCCCAATTTGTTTTGTCGCTCTACTGTCATTTTGTGCACTCATTGGGCTAATTAGTACAGGACCTACAATTTTACGTGGATTCCGAACCCCTAACAAACATCCATGCCATTGCCAGGCTTCGAGCCTGAAGCCTGTGCTACCAAAGGCCACAGTGCCAGCCAATTGGCCAACAGGCCGCCCGATTCTCCCGGAGATCTAAATATTCATCAGTTACAATAATCAAGTTTGTTTGGTTTGTCGCTCTACGGTCATTTTGCGTACACGAGGGCTAAATAGATCGGGACCTACAGTATAACCAAATTGAAAATAGTTTTATTATTTTCTTCAATGACAGTACTTTTCATAAATAAATAAAAATAATTATCTCTAAAAGATAATTTGCATTACATTGTGGAGAAATATACAATTTCCGATCATACTTATTAGATGATACTTATTTATGATTATTCATATATGTAACGTGTGCTGTTATGTTGTTCTCAAAACATGTTTGTGTTACACTATTTTGTCCAAAAATAACGTCGATTATTACTATTATAGAGTTCCCAATTACAACAGATTCTATGTAGCTTCTTTGGAAAGTAACAAATATTTTGAATTATCTATGGGCTACTTGGAGGAGGAGGGGATTAACAAAAATAAATAAATAACAAATATTTCTCGAATGGAAAATTTAACGCAGTTACTTTCTATAATTAAGCAGTTAAAATTATTATCTTCTTCTTTATTGGCGCAACAGCCCCATGGTGGGTCAAGGCCATCTGCTTATTGGCAGATTTTAAGACAGTTGATATTTTCTTTTCTCATTTTTTCAGGGGCTAATGTTGTCAGCTCTACACCCCACATTCTACGGTTATATTAGACCGGAACCTGAATGGCCGATTGTCTGGCGTTTGGGGCCACAGGTTTCGTGTTCGAGTCCCGGCGGTGCCATGGATGTGTGTAGTGGTTCGGAATCCACTTTACGCCGTAGGTCTCGGTCTCCTAGGATCATAGAGATCAGACTTCTCGTCCACCATTCCTAACTATATTGGTACAACTCATCTCTAGGCACAGTGATGTGGTGTGGTGTTTTGTAGTAGTAGTAGTAGTTGTCATATTATACCGGGACCTTCAATTTAAAGTGGATTCCGAACCGCTACAGACATTCACAGTACCGCCGAGACTCCAACCCATAACTTGTGACACCAGAGCGTTAGTCACTAAGCTATCAGGCCCAATGATCTTATTCCATAATGTACCTAAATAAATACAATGTCATTATTACATTATCATTAAAAGAGCTGTTTGCCTGAGCGATCTTTACTTAAAAGGGGGGATAGGGTTCATTGAACGGTAATCATTGTATTGATTCAATGTATTGGTAAACGGAAAATTACATGAGGTAATTACTAAATTCCTTCTATCATGAAAGCTAAGGCTTAAAGTTAATGCATGCTAATATTGGACGTGTTATTCAGTAATAAATAACGTTGAATTAGATTTACTTTATACCCATTGTTTCTTGCATACATTATATAACTAACTCATTTGAAAAATAACATAAAAGATAATCCATTAACAAGTCGGCCTTTAATAATCTAACAATAAAAATATTTTAAATAAATTCTTAGAAATATGAAACGGCAATCGAGATTAAATTCACACCTTTAGCGAATTTAATACTTCATTCTATTTTTCATCTTCTTTATTGTGCTAAAATCTTATGTCAACAATTGATGTATTCAAGTACCGTAAGAAGATAACCACCAAAAAAAATGTTATTGAATTTTACAGAGCAAAATATTTTTGTTTTTTTACAGAATTTGTAATTTGAGCCTTTAAATTTTATTATAAAATATATTTTTGAAATGAAAGAGCTTCAGTTTTACATTACGGGGATTTTTTAAAAAATAAATAAATAAAATGGTAAATTATTCCTGCATATAAATTGTCTCATTATCTAAAAATAAAAAATGATGACTCAAATTGAAATCACTTCTGGTACATTAATTCAGTAATTTATCGAAAAAAGCTTTAAAAAAAAAAAAAAAAAAAATTAAATGAAAACTTCTACAGCCCATTTATAATTTATTATAATTTTCCCCCCAGTTGAATAGGGGGAAAAAAATTCTGTAGAAATTTAAATGAAACAGCTTTCTCTATTCATATATAAATTTTATTACCAAAATATTTAATATGAAATTAAAAATTTTAATTCTTTACTTAATTAAAAATTAATTATAAAATTAGAGTCTAATTATAAAATTCATTATAAAGCTAGTGTGCCTGCCTGTTTAAGTAGTTTTTTGCTCAAATGGATTTAAGTCTACAACTTCCAATCCGTCAATTCTTTATTTAATTAAAAAAATTTCGATACATTAAAATACTTAAATACATTGCGTCATTCTTTTTTTTTTATACAATTTTTTATATAAGCAAAACATTAGCAACATTTTGTACATTAGCATTTTATTAATATAATATTATTTTTTTACTTCTTTTTCAATTCCTATTATTAGCTCACACTCTCCCTATATACACTTATATATCTTGCTCAAATTTTCAATCGTTCATAAAATACTTTTTATTCATCCCCTCAAGTTCAAATGCATTTTTTTTGAACTTGTAGGGGATGACACTGGATGTGAATACAGTTTTTTCAAATATTAATTCATTCATTAAATTTAATTAATTCATTTTAGTTTTGTATGGGAGAAAATTTTTTCTCTTATATGAGATATTGAGCAGGATATAAATTTAGGAATCAATACCGTCAGTGGCGAAGCGTGGAAAAAAATTTCTTTTTCAGATTCTTTTTTCATTCTGGGTTCTAGTCTGAATCAAGGAGGGAACAAAATGGAAAATGAAACATGTGAATAAATTAGTGAGAGAAAGAGAGAAATATTTGTAACTTAAAAAAATGAGTGAAAATTATTTATAAAGGACTTTTTGCAATAGAGTGAAAAAAAAAAGTAGGAATGACTTTAAAAATTTTTTTTTATATATTACTTGTTTAATAATAATAACATAGTTTTTTTTTATCCCTTAATACAGAAATTGTTAAAAAAATTTAAATTATCAAGTAAACAAAAGATATTTTCACTATGCATTGTATTTATGCACCCTTCCCCTAAAATGTAGTAGTACTGGCCCATATGACGTAGTACTATAGTGCGCGTAGGGACGAAAGTTAATCGTTATTGTCATTTGATGTTCCGCTGAACTAATGTGCTGGTTTAAGTGTTTTTTGCTCAAATGGACTTAAGTCTACAACTTCCAATCCGTCAACGTAGCCTTGATATCATCATGTTTTTGTCATCGAGTGAGAAATTTATTTCACTATTTTATTTTCTGATTATATTATTAAAAATAAAAGGTTATTTTATTATGTTCGTTTAATCCTAAATTAAATTATAATCGCTTTCTTGTAAGACACATGGAGCACAATGTGGTTTATGCACTATGTGGTTCTAGCAATTTTGTATTTTTCTTATGCCATTTAAATTATCGTCTTTTTTTCATTTCAATTCCTTCTATTAGCTCACACTCTCCCTATATATATCTTGTCCCTATATATATCTAATTTTCAATCGTCAATAAAATACTTTTTATTCATCCACTCAAGTTCAAATACATTTTTTTTTGAACTTGTAGTGGATGACACTGGATGTTAATACGGTTTTTTCAAATATTGATTCAGTAATAAAATTTAATTAATTAATTATATTTTTTTTAGATTTAAGTTGCATATATCTACCAATAGATGCCAGACAAACTTAAAAAAATGAATGAAAATTATTTATAAAGGACTTCATGTAATAGAGTGAGAAAAAAAAAGAAGGAATTGACTTAAATTTTTTTTATATTACTTGTTTAATATTAAAATTAACTATTTATAAAATATGGAGCATAAACCACATGGAGCATAATGTGGTTCTAGCAATATTAGTATTTAAGCTAAAGAGTTTTTTTTTTGTGTGTGTGATTTAAATTATCGTCTTTTGTAATATTAAAATTTACTATCTATAAAATTTAAAAAATTAACTATCGCTTAATTATATAATTAAAAAAAATTGTAAAATTTGAATAGATGTTAAGCTATATAAGTAAAGTTAGGAGTCCTTTCACAAAATTTTGGTTTTATGTTATTTACTTCTGCTGTGGATATTAATGCAGAAGTTTGTCAATGCTTCTTAGCAATATCCATAATTAAAATCTCAATAAAAACTTCTTTTGATAATATTTATTACTGCTGTTTTTATTATTAAAAGTAATTACAGCGCTTGATAATACTTTATTAATTAAAAATATATTTAGAATTTATTAGCTGTTGCATTTAGGAAAAGTAAAAATAAAAATGTCTTGGGGAAAAAAAATTTTGATATTTGAACTGTATTTTGAAAATAATCTATAGTTTAATTTTTGAGAATAGTTTTTTTTCTTCAATTTGTATGTTTTGCATATTATTTTAATGGTTGTAGAGTATATATTTTATAGCAAATATAATATATAACAAAATTAAAGTATAGAAGTTTGCTGATTTAATTTTTAAAACCTCAACCAACGCCGAGTTATAAGCAGTTTTGTTTTATATTTTCTATAGTCCGATCACCGATTGTGTAAACCAAGTCGGACGGATTCAAAAAGAGTAGCGTCATAGGGAAGGAAATGTCATTTATAAGGAATTTTAATAAAAATAAAAATAATTTTGATTTTTAATAATTAAAATTTTAGATTACATTATATTAAAAAAAAAATCTAAATGAAGGAAAATTCCTCGCTAAATATTATACTGTTTTCTTTCAAAGCAGTTTTGCGCAGCGTATATCTGACTAGCAATCCTAATAAGTAATCTTCATCCGTTTCTTACGTTAAGTTTATCATTCCCTACTATCCGTGCTCGAATTATACTAAGTTATTGAACGAAGGAATCATTTAGAATTTCTAAGAAAAAAAATGGCATAATTATTTCTATTTTTTTTTTCTTTGAATATTAGTTAATATAACCATAAACAGAGTAAAACATTATCCACCTAAAAAATAGTATTACGGCGAGCTTAATTAAAAGGACCGATTTTATTTAAAGAATTACAAGCTTAATGTTTTTAAAATTAAATGTCTTAGTCGGACTTATCATCTAATGATTTGATAATTCCTCTATATGAATAATACTGATATCCATATCAATTTTTTGTAATTTCAGCCATTTCCCAATTTGTTACAATAAAGAATTTTAAATGATAATTGTCTGACATTGTTAGAAAAATTGCGATGAATTAGCAGTAATTCTAGATTTAAAAGTAATAAAATGATGGGTTTTCGTCATCATCATAAAGATGATTAATAAGAAGTATAAAATTAATAGAAGATATTTCTACATCCATGGTAGATGTTTTTGTAAATTATAAAGATGCAGATTCATCGTTAAAAAAGGTTTACATTGCTTCAACTTAAGTTGGACTTTCAAAATGTGTCCTCAGTGAGATTTGTACTTTGCACCACTCTTTGAGTTTAGCAGAAAGAATTTTCCATCATTACCATCAATAGCACGACAGCCCAGAGTGGGCCAAGGCTTTCCTTTGAAGAGATTTCCATATATTCCTCTGGGTGACCATGGTCCTCCAATTCCTAACCCCCAGTACAGCAAAATCTTTTTCAACTGCGTCTATCCATCGCAACTTGGGTGGTCCTCTTCCTCTTTGTACCTATAACTTTGACAAAACGAGTCTTTTTTACAGGGTCAAATCCTTCATTCTAAATATATGAGCAGCCCAGTTTAATCCATTGAGTTTAATAAATTTTATGCTGTCTGGGTCTTTATAGCATTTATAAATGTTAGCGTTGTACCGTCTTCTCCAACAATCCCTTTCCTTAATACCTCCAAGAGTAGCCCTTAAAATCTTCCGTTCAAATAGATCCAAATGGGCCTCATCAGATCTTACCGAAGTCCACGTTTCAGAGCCATAGACCAAAATAGGTCTAATATGGATTTTATATAACAATAATTTAGTTTTTCTGCATATGAACTGAAGGAATTTTCCAGCCTACGAATTTATCTTGCCCATTTATGGCATAAACATTGGAACTTTCTGTTCGACTTCATTTGAAAGGTTGCAAACCAGGCTTCCCTAGTTTGGAAATTAAACTTCAACTTGTAGACTATAATGTACGTATGTTCCAGCATAACTTAAAAACTACAACACTTAGAAGTTCAGCTTTTTTTTTTTTCCATTAACAACATTTGTAGTCGAAAATTAAATTACGAAAACACTTTTATTAATTACTTTTGTTAATTAAAAAAATGCATTATATTTTATGGCCTTCTGCTATCAGATAACGATCTTAAAGAACTGACTGGTGCTATTAGTTTAAGGTATTGTAAAATAATAATAATAATAATAATATAGTAGAAAGTTTAAAGTATCTGTTTTAAATTCATTTTCCAAATAATTTTATCATATTCTTAAAATAAATTATTATGGATTAAATATATATATATTTTGGGAATTCTTGGATAAGAAAGATTGTTTAATTTAGTTAATTTGTATCATTTTAGGCGAATTATTTAAAATTTGAAATCTTTAATTCGATTCAGATATTTTTCTTTTATAAAATTTTCCAAAACTAAAAATAGTTTTATTTTCTGTAATCGGACAACGCTGGATCATATCTGCTAGTTTAATTATATATATATAGCGACGTATATATATATATGCATGTATGTATATATCAATATAAATAAATAAATATATTGTTTTCTGGTTGACATCTTTTCACACTCTGTCATTGTATATTTTGGGCAAATTATTGTGACTTTTTCAATTCCTTTTATTAGCTTACACTCTCCCTACATATATCTTGTTCAAATTTTCAATCGTTCATGAAATACTTGTCGTTAATAAAATGCTAATCAAGTTTAAAAACATGTATTTGATCTTGTAGTGGATGACACTGGATGTTAATACAGTTTTTTCGAATATTAATTCAGTAATTAAATTTAATTAATTAATTTTAGTTTTTTTTTAGATTTAAGTTGCATCTACCTACCAATAAAGGGCGCCAGATAAACTTAAAAATATGAATGAAAATTATTTATAAAGGACTTTCTGCAATAGAGTGGAAAAAAAGAAGGAATTGACTTAAATTTTTTTTTTTTTTATATTACTTGTTTGTTGGCGCAGTGGCAACGTGCGCTGCTGGTGTTAGCGTTAGGGCTGAGATTCAATCCTCTGGCTCCTTTATTGTAAAAGCTGTTTCAAAAAGAAACAAGAAGACTGGATGGCGTTTCGGATTTTCGCCATCTTGTCTCGTGATTCGAACTACCTGGTTTGAGTTTTCTTTTATACGATACGCAAATGCGGGGCAGCTCCCCCTAAAAATTATCCTGGATGGCACGGCCCTTCTCCTTCAGAGTGCGGCTTGACGGCCAAGTGGCTAGCGCTGTGACCTTTGGTACCGTAGGCTTCAGATTCGAATCCTGGTTGTGGCATGGATATTTGTGAGTGATTCGGAATCCATGTTAAACTATAGGTCCCGGTCTGTTTAGCTCTCGTGTGCGCAAAATGACTGTAGAGCGACAAATCAAACCAATCCATCACAACGGAAGCTGCCCTTTTGTGCCTTTCATAAGGCCACACCGGACCATGGATTTAAACTAGATCAGAGATGGGCAAACTTTTACGGTCAAGGGCCAAAAATTAAAAAAAAAAAAAAAAAAAAAATTTGCGGGACAAGATAAATTTTTCTAAAATTTTAAAAACAATATACAAGTATTACAATTTAAATATGTTAATGAGGTGAATGAAATTGCGATTTTATTTTTAAAAGTTTCTTATATTGAGGCTCGAAATGAGATGTACTGATTCTGAGGAACGAGGCTAGATGCTCATCTGTCAGTCTACTTCTGAAATAATTCTTTCTGAGGTTCATAGTTGAAAGCACTTGTTCACCTATATAAGATGAAGCAAACATAGCACTGATTTTCTGGACGTGAGATATTAAATTTGGGAAACTTACTTTCGATAATGATTTGTGAAACTCTAACTTTGGCATATTTAGAAACAAATGCTTGAGATGATTGTTAGATTGCAACTCATTTCATTCAACCTGCAAATCTGACCTCACTGCTTCACAATTTACGTTGAAAGGCATGGTGAAAATATCCAATTCTGTTTGAATGGCACTAAAATAGTGTAATCTGAGTTCGAGTTAAAAATGCAAAACACTTTACCGATTGAAAGCTGTCTGTGCTTGCTATTTCCGTTGATTTGTGTTTTGTAGAACAAAAATAGAGAAAGTAAAAAGATCATCAGTCCTTTGAAAAAAAGTAAGAAAAAAAATAACACTTAATCAAAGTAGAAAAGGAAATGGATATATTATATATAAATATATATTTCTTTTAATTTTCCTCTGGACCGGCAAATTAAAATTCTATCCGCGGGCTGGATAGAACCTTCCGAAGGGCCGTAGTTTGCCCATCTCTGGTCTATATGTTACTGTAGACCAAGTGGGATTAGAAACAACGCACAACACAACCTCTTATTTGTTTTCCTTTGGCTTTAGCTATAGCTTTTATATAAACTATTATTCATATATAGTGATATTTAAAAATGTAAGGCTTTCTTTTGAATTTTAATTAACTAAAAAAATTTTCAATTAAAATTAAAAAGAAATTTTTAAAAATATTGTAAGCCCATTGACTGCCTTAATTATAAAAATTAAAAGAATACAGCCATGACGAAATTTAACTAACATCAGCTCATTAAAAAAAAAAGATTCATATGTTGATGGAATTTCGCTGAACTCTCTGCTCTAAAGTAACTTGGTGGGGAGTTAGTTTTGGCGGGAAAGCGTTTAGGGCAGGGATCGGGCAAACTACGGCCCGGGGAAAGTTCTATCCGGCTAGCGGAACGAATTTTAATTTGCCGGTCCGAGGCAAATTAAAAGAGATATATATTTATATATTATATGTCCATCTCCTTTTCTACTTTGATTAAATATTTTTTTTCTTTCTTTCTTTTTTTGAAAGGACTGATGATCTTTTACTTTCTCTATTTGGATATTTTTACCATGCCTTTCAACGTAAATTGTGAAGCAGTGAGGTCAGATTTGCAGGTTGAATTCATTGAGTGGCAATCTTGCTTCGAAATATGCCAAAGTTAGAGTTTTACAAATCATTATCGAAAGTAAGTTTCCCAAATTTAATATCTCACGCCCAGAAAATCAGTGCTATGTTTGCTTCATCTTATATATGTGACACAAGTGTTTTCAACTATGAACCTCAGAATGAATTATTTCAGAAGTAGGCTGACAGATGAGCATTGAGCTTTGTTCCTTAGAATCAGTACATCTCACTTCGATCCTCAATATAAGGAACTTTTAAAAATGAAATCGCAATTTCATTCATCTCATTAACATATTAATTGTAATACTTGTATAGTGTTTTTAAAATTTTAGAAAAATTTATCTTGGCCCACCAAACTTTTTTTTTTTTTCGATTTTTGGCCCGCGACCGAAATAGTTTGCCCATCCCTGGTTTATACTCTATTTTTTTTTACAAATTTATGTTAAATGTTTACTGAGTATATCTACTACAGTGGGGTTAAAAATTATGATGCACAGTTTGACTCAAACCTTCCTTCATAGATTACATGCTAATGTCACCATTAAGA